>BJBW01005239.1:13979-62417 GCA_004320125.1 Scolopax mira | reverse complement strand
GTGGTGAGGGATCTGGAGAATGAGTCTTATGAGGAGAGGCTGAGGGAGCTGGGGATGTTCAGTCTGGGGAAAAGGAGGCTGAGGAGAAAATTATTGCTCTCTATAACTGCGAGGAAGAAGGTTATACAGAGGTGAGGTAAGGTCTCTTCTCCCAAGTTAGAGGCAATAGGACAAGAGGAAAGGCCCCCAGCGACCTAGACGATTCTGTGACTCTGTAACCCATAACACACGCTGCCCCTTCCTCTGAGGGGCCTCCCCCTCACGCCCTTCAGGTGAGGAAGGCAGCGCTCCAACTCAAGGGAGAGAACCCCGCTTCCAGCTGTCCCTCCCGCCGCACCGGCGGGTCGGGCACCTCCCGCTCCTCTCCCGACACAGTCCTCCCGCCCCTCCCCGCTCCCCATTGGCCAGCCTTGCCGGGAGGAGGTGGTTGTGTCCAATCAGCGGGCTCTCCTGCCCGCCGGCGAATGGTGTTTAAGAGCAGCGCCGCGGGCCCCGGCTGGAGGTGCCTTTCGGGAGGTGATCGGGACAGGCCGCAGTTCCCCACCGGCCCGGTCCCGGGAGCGCCTCCGGCCCGGTCCCCGCACAGCATGGCGGGGCCGTGGGGGGGCCGGCTGCCTCGCCGATCCCCCCCGGCTGGCGACAGCGGCGGGTGCTGCTGGGCGCTGCCGACGGGGCTGCTGTGCGCCTATGGCTTCTTCTGCAGCGTGCGGCCCTCGGAGCCCTTCCTCACCCGGTACCTGCTGGGGCCGCACAAAAACCTCTCGGAGACCCAGGTACCCGGCGCAGCTCGCCCCCTTGGCCCGAGTGTCTGTGCCTTCCCAGAGTGTGGGTCACCGCTGGCTCTTCTCTCGTCCCCCAGGTGTTCAACGAGATTTACCCGGTGTGGACTTACTCCTACCTGGTGCTGCTGTTCCCGGTGTTCCTGGCCACGGACTACCTGCGGTACAAGCCTGTGGTCCTGCTGCAAGGCCTGAGCCTCATCGTCACCTGGTTCATGCTGCTGTATGCCCAGGGCCTGCGGGCCGTCCAGTTCCTGGAGTTCTTCTACGGGATGGGGACCGCCACTGACATTGCTTATTACTCCTACATCTACAGCGTCGTCAATGTCAACCTGTACCAGAAGGTCACCAGCTACTGCAGGAGTGCCACCCTGGTGGGCTACACAGTGGGCTCGGTGTCTGGGCAGGTCCTTGTGTCGGTGGCAGGGTGGTCCCTCTTCAGCTTGAACGTTATCTCCTTAACCAGCATATCCATTGCCTTCGGCACAGCCTGGTTCCTGCCGATGCCACAAAAAAGCCTTTTCTTTCACCATATCTCCAGTCAGCAGCTCAGTTGGGAAATGAAGGTCATGGACTGTAAAAATGGATCGGCTGTCCAAGATCGTCCCAACGTGCAGAGTGCACCAGGCTGGGAGGATGAGACAAAAGCTCCCCTAAACGGCGAGGGTCCTTCAGCAGAGAAACGGGTGAGTTGTGCCCTGGGCTTGCACACGTAGGAGATGCAATACTGATGTGGCAGTCATGCCTGAATAGGTGTATGTATGCATGCATACCTACATGCGTGTAAGTGCACAGCAGTAAAGATGTAATACCCAATAGTGAAAAGTATTAATTTGCTTATCCCACTTCCTTATTATGGTGCGGGAAAACTTATTCCTGGCATCCCTTTGCTGATTAGGCATGACAGGCTGCTCCTCAGATTTATGAGGTCATTTTGCATATCTCACAAGGCTGTGATTAAAATTCTCTGGGCATCAAATTGCCATTCAACGGTATGGAGGAAGGGGCGTTTCTGGGGCACTAAAAATTGTTTATGCATCCAAATGCTGTGTGAGTGTTTCTGGATATACTCCGTGACTTGCATAAAAGAGGCAATTCTTCCTGCACTCGCGTTTTGAAAATACTTGTTACTTCAACTGTTGTGCAAGTGGTGCAGTAATAAGCTGTGCAGTAACTGGGTTTTATCTTTATGATCCTGGAAGTAAACTGGTCTGGAAAGCAAACTAAAGTAGTCCTCAAGAGGGCTTAAAGGCTGATATTGATTAGTTATAGGTAGGCAGAATACGGATAAATTGCAGGAAACACCTTTGCATAATAACAGCTTCAAGCAGCCCCTAAGAGCACCAAGGCAGTGCCTTGACCTATAGCTTTTGTGGGCTATGTAACCTCTAAAAAAGTCACTCGTTCGGTGGTGGGATGTGTTAGGTCCCATGAGGAGACTGAGGGGGCAGCCTCTGGTTTTGAGGCCCAGTGGAGGTGTGTAACTCTGTGCTGGGCAGGTCTCTGCCACGCTGCTCTGGGTAATGCAGGTGTATGGAGAGCCTGTGGCAGCAGGGGGATCCAGGGCCCTGGGGAGAGATCAGCTTTGTTCCTGGGTCAAAAGGAGGTTGTGCTCATTCTGAGAGTAGCAAACCAGAAGGTAAGTGTGGCTGCTGGTTTAGTCAGGTAATGGGTATTTCACTTAAGCAAGTAAGCCCTGGTTAGCTCAGTCGGGGAGGCAGCATACAGGGCTGCTTTCCACTTCCTTTGGCTGGGAATTAAAGGTATTAACATTCCAGGGAACTAATCCTGCCCCATCCAGCCCAGTCTTGTGTGAGCAAAAGTATTTTTAACTGTGTTATACTTTCATACTGAAGGGTATTTGTTAAAACAAATTCTATACCAATAATGAGTAAGGTATTAATAGCACTTACCTGTCCCTTTATGTTTATCCCACTCTTATCCTGGGAGAGCAAGGCTGGTGCCACACGAATGGTGAAAACTTTAAGAAAGGAGCAAGTACATTTGCTTAACTGAGCAGAGTTCAGGTACACCAGGTCCTAAAAGCTGAGAAGCATTGGCATGTGATGATAGTCCTTACTAACGTAACAGCAGCCGTAGTTCATAAGCATAAACGAACAGCTGGCTGAGTAATTACACTGGAGAAGCACTGCCAGGTGGTGGGAGGGCTGATGGGCTTCTCTGGCACATCCTTGGGTTGAATGCAGCAGATCAGTTTTTGCAGCGTAGGCGTCAGCTCCTTCCCCTGGACTTCCAGCACCTCATCCCAAGCTTTGTGTGAAACCTTTGGGGTGGGAGTTGGGATGGTTAGACTTGCCTTGCTGCAAGCTGGCCTCTTCCCGAGGTGTTCTCTGGGGCTTTGGAGAAACAGCACCCCTACACAGAGCAAATGCTTTGCCCGTTGGCAGAGCGCCGGCGAGGCTGTGTAGCGATTAATAAAGGTGCTCAGAAATCAGTGACGCTTTGAGGGGTGGAGGAAAGGGGGTTTGAGACGGAGTTAGGTGATGGTCTTTGGAGGTTTTAGTAGAAACACCCCCAAAATTACTTTTATTGTTCATGGAGGCACACACTGCACAATTTCTCCAGGGAAAGAGCGCGCTGCCAAGAGCCCAAAGTTACTGCTGCTGTTTGGAAGCTGCTCTGGAACTGGTGTGGAGCAGCGCAGTGTGTAATAGCTCAGGGCTGTGTGTTTGCCTGCAGGGAATCCAGGGTCACAGGTGCTAGAGATGCTAGGTGGGCCTTGGGGGCTCTGCCCAGTCTTGCATGAAACAACTGTTGCTCTGAGCTGCACAAGAAGGGTCTTGCCTGTCAGAAAGGTTGTGCATCTAATACAATTATATTTTTTCCAAATCATTTTGTAGGCGTGCCCCCTTCTGTGCTCTTTCTAGAAAGATTTGGAGGGGAAGGCTTCATTTTTTGTCTCATGCCATTTGTCAGAGCATTTATATGTACAGGAACTGCCATTTGCAATAGTAGTGTCTGGTAGAAGTAGCTTCTGTTTCTCTTCTGATCTGCAGGCAAGATCTCTCACCTTCTCAGAGCTTTGGTGAACATTAACAGAAGTAGAGTGGGGTGTAATGAGATTTCTTTAGTACTACCATTCAGGGATTATAAATATTCAAAGAAGCTAATTGACTTACCTGGGGGGAAGTATACTCATCAGGTGGCTTCCGTGTTCACTGTGTTGCCAAATTCAATTGGATTTGGATCAGTACTTAAAAGTACTAGTAATGCTTTTTGCTTCCATGATTTGAATAACTGGCTTCTGGTCCTGTCTTGTTAAAGTGGATGTCGTGTCCTGTTCTGTGTCTCTTCTCTCTGGTGCCCTAGCTCATGTAGTACTTCAAACACCTAGCAATTACTGCTCTCTGCTTGGGAGAGATGGAGATTGAGGGGTACTTGGGGCTGAACTCTTCTCTGCATGTATGGGGACAACCCTGGTTAGAGATGAGACCAGCTGCTGGGACTGTGGGATGGGGAAGCTTTTTATTCATTATTCTGTGGAGGTTTGTGTCTAAGAGTGGTACTATCACTCACCGTTGATCAGACCACTTGAAAGAGTGGTGTCACTGCAGAGCAGCGTGAAGTATTTATAAACAAAGATTAACACTTCTCTCCCCTTCCTTCTCCAATCTATGCAGGAGCACAAAGTAGACATTGTGAAGGTCCTCAAAGAACTCTGGCAGGACTTCCTGCAGTGCTACTCCTCCCACACCATGCTCTGCTGGTCTGTGTGGTGGGCGCTGTCCACCTGTGGCTACTTCCAGGTCATCAACTACGCTCAGGGCCTGTGGGAGATGGTGCTGCCTTCTCACGACACGGAGATCTACAATGGCGCCGTAGAGGCGGCCTCAACACTGCTAGGTAAGGTGCTGGCATTGCTCCAGCTCTGCTGTGAGAAATGTCCCTCAGAGGTCACCAGAGCATGGTTACCAAGTGTCTTGCATTCCCTCAAGCATGCAGAAAAGGCAACCTCAGCATTTGGGGTGAGCGTTCCCTGACGTGCACGGGTGAGGTAGTCAGTGTTGAGTTTGCTGCCGCATACACCCCTCGTCCTTATAATCCAGTGTGTAGGTGCTTAAAGGAGCCTCCCAAGTCAATCTTCGTTCAGAAATATTTGGCAGAAGGCTCCGGGCATGTGGCTGACTCCCTGATCTTGACTGTCACTATGGCAGTGGGATTATGTTTGTTTTAACCACTCAAAGTCAAACGAAGGGCCCTGTGGGTTTACTGTTCTTTTTCTCTGGCAGCGTAGGGAACACGTGAAGGTTTCCTGTACACACGCAGCATGCAGTGAGCCACGTTTAGTCAGTTCAGCACTGTTAGGCAGAAGAGCTATTAAGATGAAAGAAGTTGCTTGACTTGAAAGGGCCAGGTAGGTCAGTCAACATAAACATCTTATTTTTATTAAGTTGTTTAATACTGTTCCATTACTAGAACTAGGACAATACCTTTTTAATGTAGCTAACATACGCTCTCTAGGTGTTGCTGTAGTATGTTCCTTTTCTTTGATGGAGTCATTGTTATACTGTCTGCTATGGACATCACCTATTTGAGTGCAAAAGAAACAAAGGTACACAAAGAAAGAAGGCTAGTACTTTCTTGGGCATGCTCAGCCCCCTCTTGGAGTTCAGTGGGAAGCCATAGCTGTTTATAGTTCTAAAAGCTGGTCTACCACTCATTGTTAGTTGGATTTGAAACTGTTGGCCACTTGGTTCTGAAGGATTTGGCTATTGAATTGTCTTTGGTGTGCTAAATCTGCACTTTAATAGCATGCAGTCATACGCTGTTCCTCTACTCTAGCATGATGCTATATGGCTCTTATTTCTTGTTTGGTTTGGTTTCCTCCACCATCCCACCTTGGTCACAGGAAGGAGAAGAATTGGTATCAAGGGAAAGAAGACCTATAGCTTGGCCAAATGTGGGCATATTTTTAAAAATAAAAATAGAGTGTTTGTCAAACCTTATTACGATCATATATGATATCAAGGTCCTTTCCTTTTAAGGTTCTGTTTACAACGGACCTATTGGCAGAAGAGGTGGTTGGCACTAAATTCATGCAAAACTGGAGTTTTTCGTTTCAGATTTTGATTTTTTTTTTTCCCTCTAAATGGTTGAATGATTTTAAGTGATGTTTTCTGAAAGTAAATTAGCTTCTTTCCCTGAATAAAACCCCCTTCTGTTTGACACTGATCTGTTGCTTGGAACAAGTGAAGTTTAGTGAAGTAATGCACTCCAAGCTTTCAGTTGAGATTATAACAGAAGTGGAAGGAACCTGTTAAGGATGAGCATCCAGTGATTAATTTCCTAGGCAGTAGTGCAAATGCTCTATCTTCTGATTTCCAGTTTTGAATTTATGAATGAGCAGTTTTCTTACCTCTGACTTCATGCCAAGAATGCATTTTAGCACAAAATTGTCTCATTCTGGCCTATCTGTAGACACATGTTATTTGCTCTAGGCCAAAATAGCCAAGCTCTTCTAGTTGTTCTTGGGTAAAGTTAAGCTCTTTGTTCACTTTGTCATCTTTCTGGCCCCTCTTTGTACCAAAATTGGTTTGAGTTGCTTTCTTTTTGAAGATGGGTGGCCAGAGCTGCACTCAGCTTTATTCAGTGAGGCCTCAGACTTGTAGAACATTAACACTCTTTTTTTTCCCCTGTACTAGAAATGCCTTTCCTCATGCATCCCAGATCTGATTTGCCATTTTCATGGCTCTTAGTCATTCTGTGCTCATTTATGAGCAATGTTTGGCAGCCTTTAGCTACGATGCTGTTGCCATCACTGCCTGTACCTGCGCTGCTCTGCAGGGTTTGAGTAGTGTGTGGTGACTCACATGGCTGTCAGCTTCCTGTCCCAGGCAAGATAAATAGTATCTAGTGAGGTCAACTGACTGCTAAGCTGCATCCCTGCACCTTCTTGGGAATGTGGCAATCCTTTATCAGGCTAGGATGTGAAACCACTGAATCAGCTGTAGGTACCTAATAGCAGGACATAGGTTGTATATCTTGTGATAACTAGGTGTCAGGCTGCTGTAGCCTTGAGACATAGGGGGAATGAGATTCCCAGAGAGTGGTGTCTGAACCCAAATTTCAGAATTGCTGAGCAAGTAGAAAGAAGGTTCTGGAACTTAGCTTCTATCTGCATCTCAGGGTTTTGAGGGTCCTGGGAAAGCTAGACTTTCACAGAGCAAAATATCAATCAGGTAGTGTCACAGCAGGCACTGGAAAGAAGTGAGGGGAAATAAATTCCTTTCCCTTGGCATAACATACTTTATTAGCATACAAAACTGATGTGAGGTCTGACAGGGTTGCAGGCTGATAGTACATAAGGAGTCTTCGTGTGCTTGAAGTTCTTCTTAGATAGCAGGCCGGCTGAGGGATACAAAGAGCTTAGATGCTGCACTGTAGCACTTCTATACAGTGACCAAATGCTGAATACAATCCTGGTTTTCAGAGATCTCCAGTAAACCTCCCTTTGTCAGTATGCTGTTTGTCCAGTTTGCTGTGTACAGCAGCGTTGTTACGCTGTTGGTTGCCATCTGATTTGTTTGCAGAACAAGGCCTACTTCAATAAGAATCTTCTTGTAATGTGTATTTGGGCTTCTTGCTAGTTACAGCTGTGACAATGCATGAAATACACCTTGTCTGCTTGTTCATTTACATGAAATACCACTTGTGTTACATCTTGTGATCTGTCTTCTTTCCCTATTCTGCTTTGTAAAATCCAGCAGGAGTTACAAACCTGTTCTTGCTGTAAAGGATTGTTCTTGCAAAACCAACAGCACATGATTGTAGCTTGTAATTAGGTTGCATCCTGGGAGATGTGGATTTGGACCCTTGCTCTTAATCTTACAGTTACTGTCATCTTCATGCCAGGC
This sequence comes from Scolopax mira, assembly GCA_004320125.1. Taxonomy (NCBI): domain Eukaryota; kingdom Metazoa; phylum Chordata; class Aves; order Charadriiformes; family Scolopacidae; genus Scolopax; species Scolopax mira. Next base: position 54,763 of record BJBW01005239.1, on the reverse strand, counting down.
TGTAAGTTATTCTGCCTCCTGGGAGAGAGCTTTACCAGCTGTTTATCACAGTGGGTAGAGTCTTTCTCCACCTTAACCTCTTAAAGCACCACAAAATAATTAGCTGAGTGCTTTTGAGAGCTAAGGTTTGCATTTCTCTGTAGCCCAGTTGACAGCACTGCTAGGGTCAGGCACAGAGGACTGAGTGGCAGTGGTCTGACTCCTGGGGTGGTTGTGCTTCTGAAGCCAGGGAGCAGACTTCAGTCAGCATTGACCTGTTTAGGGGTTTGTTTTTGTTTTTTTTTTTTTTTCCTGTTCCTGTAAACATGAAACTTAGAGCAGCTTCCAGGTGAGGGAGAGGTCAGGAAGAAGAGTTGCTAAGATATGCACATTAGTGTTCCCCACTTCAGTCATGTTTGGCTGTTAGGGGCTGTAAATATTCTAATGCACTCTCCAAATTGCTCCAGTTGTGATAACTAACAGTTAGCTTTTTTTTCCCCTCACAGGAGCTGTTGCAGTGTTTGTTGTGGGTCACATAAAAACATCCTGGGCAATGTGGGGTGAGGTGGCACTTGCCCTTTTCTCCTTTCTTATTGCTGCAGCTGTATATATTATGGACACTGTTCGTAACATCTGTGTGTGCTATGCATCATATGTTGTCTTCAGAATCATCTACATGCTGCTAATCACAATAGCAACGTGAGTATCTCTTAAATATAAATTGCTCTCAAGGTTACAGTGGGTGTGAAAACTGGCATATTTTCTGTGAAACTAGGGTCCTGCCTATCAGGAATTTGGAAATCTGTTGCAAGGGTTTGTGTTGTGATTCTGGTTGGAAACTGAGGCACAGAGATATATTTGGCTAGCAGCCTGCCCAGGCTTAAAAGTGTTATGACACTGAAGTGACTTTCTAGATAGCGCTGCTCGCTAGGGGAATGTTTTTCATAAACATGCTGGAGTGAAGTGTTAACCTATGAGGAAAGGACACCACCTTGCTTCTGTTGAAGTGTCAACTTTCCCTAAACTGTACAAGAACTACTTTGATGTTATCTGTCACTTAACAGGGAGGAAAACACAGCTGGTTTTGAGCCACACATACATAGCAGCTATAATACAGCTCAAGCACAATATGTGGAGAGATGTTGAAATGGTAACTGCAAAGGGTAACTGCAAACTGTGGTCAGAAGGATGCAGGAGATTATGGACCACATGTCAGTATGGTGATGCTTTGAGACTGTCAACAGCTCTCTGGAATTAGCAAGTGTTGTATCTTCTTTGTGTGACAGGACCCTTTAGCTGCATTGGGCAGGAGTGCTGCTTCAGTGAGACTGAAACCCACAGAGCTCCCAAAGGCTTTTTTTTTTTTTTCCCCATAACTTTGTGAATATCTCTCTCTGTATCTTCTAGTATCTATGCTAGTTTTGTCATCATCCTGTTTAGTGAAGTACATTGTCAGTGTCAGGTAATTTAGCTGAGGAAAGTACTGAACCAGTCTATATAATTCTGCAGGTTGCATAGGCTTCTTGTCCAGAGATGTTCCTCCTATTCTTGCATTTCCATGCTTTTTTCCCTGTCTTTGTTTCTTGACATCCCTTTCTTTCCAGGTTCCAAATTGCTACAAATCTCAGCGTGGAGCGGTACGCCCTGGTGTTTGGGGTCAATACTTTCATTGCCTTAGCACTTCAGACTCTGCTCACTTTGATTGTTGTGGATGCCAGCGGGCTTGGATTGGACATCTTCACCCAGGTATGACAGGCTCTCTCAGCTTTACTGATGGGAGGGAAGAAGGTAAACCAGGCTGTGAAGCTTCTCAGCCACCTGCTTTTGAGTCAAAGGTTTGCTGACAGAGAAATCACCAATTTCTGATATTTTACAAGAGGGATTTTGTCTATTAACCTTGTTGCAAACTTGGTAACTGCTTGGTCTAACCACTTTTTTTTTTTCCCCCCCTTCTTTGCAGTTCATGATTTATGCCTCTTACTTTGCGGCCATCTCACTGGTGTTCTTGGTCAGTGGCATATGCAGTGTTATGAAAGCTTACAGAAGAAGACAAACGCAGATGGAAAGCAGATCTCCTGAAAGCCAATAGTGTACCAAGTGAAGACTCTTGGTGGCTACATATGAAGATATAGATCTGGTTTTGGTTTGGTTTTTTTAATCTCTGCCTTTTCTTCCCAAGGCAGTCACCTTGATGGTATATGATCCATATTTATACTATATTAGTAGCACATTTTAGAAGGTAAATGTATTAGCTCTTACATAAGTAAGAACAAATACCTTCTTTCTAAAAATGCCTTTTGTTCTTCTGTTGCGTATACGGGATGTACAGCAAAGAAGAGTAAGCTTTCTCAAAGAACGAAAGCCTTGGGAGGTTTTAGTCTAAGGCATCTGGAGGCTGCCATTGAAAGGGCAGCTTCATGACTGCCTAGTCAACTGCTGCTCTCTGTCACTGAAGTGCTGCTGCCAGGCAGAATTAAGGGCCCTCTAATAGACCTCTATCTGGAGAGCTCCAGGCCTGGGACAGGAGGTGGCCCTAGGCCTGTGCTCTGCAGCGTGGCTCTCCTCTGCCTGCCCTGTAATGCTGAATGCTCTGTTTTGAGGACTAGTATATTTAGGTTTCTGCATATGCTTCCTTGAGTTGCTTGTACTGTTTCTGCTGTTCCTGTCTGTCACCCCTGCTGCTAGAGTTTTACCGTAGCTGATCATGGTGCTTTCCTGAAAACTTAACTGTGTCCTGGGGAAACTTGTGATGCTGGTGAACTGGCCATCAGCAGCATTATTGGTGCCATGAAGGCCTGTGCCCAAGGGACTATAAGGCTGGAATGGAAGACTAGAGGGAGTTTAAGTAGACAAAACACTAAACTGAGGGACCCTTGGACATCCTTGCCTTTGTCCTTTAGGACTACAGATTCCTGTGAGTACAGGAGTCACTGCCTCACTACACTAGAAGCTGGGCTACTTCAGTGGGATGATGTATGTTGGTATAGCACTGAGAAGGAAGGTCACTTGCAGGATTTTAAGGTATTCTTTGTGACCTTGGAGAATTCTGACTGAATAGACACCTTCAGTTATAGCAGTTAGCAGGATGAGATTTTGAAAAGTGCTGATTTCTGCTCTGTCAGTGTTTCCTCTTACTTTAAAATACCTTTACGCTTCTGGTGAGTCTCTGTCCACTATTTCTACCTCTGCTCTCCACCGAAGCAGGGCAATGAATGTTTGAAATGGGTAGTTCTTTTATTTTATTTTGCCCAGCCTAAGCAATTTGGGAATTGCCTCCTACCTGTTTTTTTTTTAAATTTATTTTCTTCCAAATTGCTTCAGTACTGGGAAGGAGTTGCACAGAGTTGTCCTGGGCTTGGGCACCTGGGTACTCAGGCACTATGACCAGTATATCCATAGTATACTGTGGAAATAGCCTATGGATTGTCCCTGTTGCTGTGCAGAACGTGAAAAGTTTAAGTGTACAGGAGAACTGGTAAGGGAGAAGATGCAATGCAGCATGCTTCCCTCCATGTCTTCTGTCTGTACTGGTTAGAGCTTCCTCCAGTTGGAGCCTGAAGAAGCAGCTCTGGCTCACTGTTTGCTTTTAGTGCCATGAAGTCTTCACAACATCAGGGTTCAGGAAGGCTTCTGTCCCCTGGCTGGGACAGGTGTGGCCTTTCTCATCACTTTTGTGAACCTTAGCCTTTATCATGCAAGGTGAATGACTGATGTGTTTGGGATGTGCTGTCTGGGGAGCCCTTTCAGACTGGCTGCTCAGGGGAACCCACACCCCAAAACTTCTCTGTGCTTGCAGTGTGCCTCCAAGGAGATCCCCCTAAACATAGGGGCTCAGCTGTACTGACACTTGCATGTGTAAACTTAACTGCCTTATCCTGAAATGGAGACTTGAAACCACTCATGTATATATTCCTTTCGACACTGTTTTGGGGGTTTTTTTTGTTTGTTTGTTCTTTTTAAAAATAATCAAATCTGAAGCCATGGAATGCTAGCTGATGAGCTGTCTTGGGAAAGGGATAGGAAGTGCATATCCTATATGTCTTGTCCTTTGGGTTCCTTGGTGTGATGGCAGTTGCAGGAAGGCGTGAGGAGTGGGCCTACAGCACTTTCTGTTGAGTGGCCAAAAGCAGCTCAATTTTAATCACATTTTTTTTTCAAGAGAAAAGAACAAATCCTTGAGGGGGAACAACCCGGTCACTTAAAAGCAAGTCAAAAATTAACTAAAAAAATTACAGCAATAACAATGTTTTCTACCAAAGTAATGAAACGGTGGCAACTGCAATAGAGAGGCATGCGACACTCTGCGCGTCCTCAGGCCTGTTAATGTATGGAAGCCATACCTGGATGTCGTTCAGGTTTCTACACTGTGCTGTTGCTGTGGTGATGACGTGACTGACTATAGAGCCTGACTGGAGCTGTATGCGGAGTTACTGATGCCTATGAAATTCTGTAAACATGCTGACATTGGTGATTTCCAACCGAATAGGTATTTTTATTAAATAAAAATACTCTGAGGGATCCCGTTTGGCCCAGCGTTTCTTTTGCATTTTGATACCTTGCTAATCCACAGCACTGCTGCTGCAGGCAACCCAGGCAGGTTGTTCTGAGCATCTTTGTTACAAAGGCTGGGGGAGGGAGTGAAATACAGGACAAACCCGGCAAAAAGAACCAAGTCTTAAAGATGATTGGTTTTGATTGTTTTGTGGAGGTTTGCAGAACTCTGGGCAAGCGTCTTGGGTCTTGCTCTGTGTTGCAGTGAGGATTGGTCCAGTGGGGAAGAAAATTACTTACTGGTGCAGGGTAGCCCTGATTAGGAAGCATCAGTCGCACTGAGGGTGACTGTAAGGGAAAGCAGGTGCAGGTTTGCTATGCAGGAGGACCTTTCTATATACATTGACCTAATACAAAATTGAGACCTTAAGGAAGAAATGCTGTAAAATTTCACATCCTGGCACACCCACACTTGTCTACTTTAAAGTACTCCCTGTCTTGTGCTTCTAGAAGAGATGGCTTGTACCTGATAGTACAGTGGAAAGTGCTCTCGTATATCTGCTGCCAGTTTGTAGTTCAGCGTGGGTGGTAGCCCAACAAGCCCTCTGTGCACCACCAAAACAAAGAGAAATGGGTGGGCTGAGGGGGAAAATGAGGTCTAGGAAAAACTGCTGTTTTTACAAGTGTTGCATCGAGAGTTTTATTGCTGAGGCAGGAATGATAGGGCTGTCAGCATGTCAAGGTTTGTGCTGAATTTCATTCATCTGCCTTCTCTGGGTGTATATAGGAGTCAGCTGTGCAGGAATGAGTTTCTTGACAGTGTAGGGATTTAAAATCTCTGCTTGCATAGGGCAGGAAGGTAACTAGTAGCTAATAAAAGTCTAGCATTACCCTTTAACATAGATTCAAGCATTTCTCATCTCCGGTGCTGGTGAGAGCTGCTGTGACAAGAATCCTAAGCCTGCTCGTGCCTGCAAGCGAAGCAAGTCCACGTGAACCATGGCAATCCTCCTCGCTCCTCCCATCACATCTTGCCACACTGTGTAAGAGCTGAGAGCGCAGAGAAGGGACACCCAGCTACTGTCAAGAAGCTGAATTCCTGCATTTGCAGAATGGCACACGGTGTGGTTTGATGGATACGAGATAAATACTAAGCACGACTGGGTTGTCTCCCTGGGATGCTGTGGCTGTTTCTTTGTTCCAGTTGATGCCAGGGGCTGCTGGAGGTGAGTGTTGATGCCAAATCTGTGTCCTGCACTGGGCATGCTATGATGCTGGTAAGATGTGGCACATTTCCTGGGTGTTAAGATCACCGTTAGTGGGAGAAGCCAGGTGATGGGCTTGTTCTGTCCAAAAGGTGTGGAATAGTAAGAGGTGCCTGAGGCTGCTGTTTTGGAAGCAGCACTTACTGCTGTCCCCCTGGGCTGGAACTGGTTGTGACAGCCCAGCAAGCTATGGTGGGGTTGCTCTCAACTGTGCTGTAGCTCTGTGCATATGTGAAATAGCTGGCTGCACTAGCAGTGTTCTCAGGGAAAGGGAAGGGCTCTCTGTGAACGTGATTACATTTTCTTCTCTATCAGTGTGATTGTAGCCAAGTACTGGGAAGGAAAGAGAGACTTTGGCTATGGAAGGGACAGGAGACTGTGAGCTGTGGACCCCATTACAAGCAACTCTTGTCAGTGTCAACTGTTTCCTATGCAATGGACAAAAGTGTTAAGGTGCTTGTTTAACCTCCATTGCTCGGGAGGTGTTACGCAGCCTTTCTCTGTCAATCACACTTGCTCTGCATAAATCATTGTTCCCTAGTGTCTGAAGTGACATAAAAGAGCAGCCAACATGCTGGGGCCTGTCCTCAGAGCCCTGTGCTGCTCGGCTACTGTTTCCATTGTGTTTTTTCGTGACTGTGTTCTCTAGCTCCCTCACAGATGGGAACATCTGAAAACCTAAATTTAATGACATATGAGTTAATGAATGCAGGCATGAATTTAGATTGACCTTAAGATATCATTTTATTACCACTATCAAGCATCACAGCTCGGTCTTCCAGCAAAAGGGTCTAAACCTTGTCCTATAATCACATGGATTTGTAATTAGTCGAATAAAGTGTCTCTTGTGAATGGGTGGAACTAACTTGCAAGGCATAGGATAAAAGCAACATGATAAAAGCCAAGCATAAAGCTTTGATAACGGTGCCCAGCTCTCTTTGTTTTAGCCTGCTGGGAACTTGTCAAAGCCACCTGTCTGTGAAATGTGGAAAATCAGAAGTTGAGCGTATTCTCTTCAAGCACAGGAGAACTGCCTGACCCTGGATGAGGTCACTGGTTGAAGTTTTTCCAGGTACAGCAGGAACTGTTGCCAAGCAGGTACCTGAGTGTTATCTCGAGTAAATATCAGGGGGCCATGCCAACCTGCCAAACCCAATGTCAAACTGCATTTCTCTTTCTGGCTGCATGACATGGGATTAACAGAAACCTCAAGGTTGTGGAGTCCAACCTCATCCTGTGATGTGTGGCCTATGATAACTGCTTTCAGAAACCTCCTGAACCCCACCTTGAAGGAGTTGAGCTTTCTGCCCCATGTTACTTTGAGTAAAAGGGTAACTCTACCCGTGTTACTCTGAGAGTTATCAACACCCTTCCTGAATGTATTTGTTGCTGTTTTCTGCCCTTATTTTCTTAACATTAACCCTTTAGTGCTGGGACAGTGCTGCCCTCTGGTGTGTGTGGCCTTCTGATGCATTCTGATGTCGACTTGTCATCCTTCACTTTGCTGGGCCAGTGTATTCAAAATAGCTGGATTGGGGGATCAGCGAGTGTTGGGTGGGGGACCAGTGCTACCAGTGAGGATTACTCTCTCTCTCCCTCCATCTCTCTAACATGAAGCCAGGGGGGCATGGTGCCATAGCCAAGACCTACATGCTGGTGGGAGGGCTCAGGAGCATCATCCTCCAAAACGTGGTATGCTGAGAAGCAACATCCCAAACCCCGAGGAAGGACCAGCCTTGGTTCAAATGACACGTCCTATGAAGACAGGCTGAGAGAGTTGGGGTTGTTCAGTCTGGAGAAGAGAAGGGTCTGGGGAGACTTTATAGCAGCCTTACAGTATTTAAAGGGGGCCTATAGGAAAGATGGGGAGGCGTGTAGTGATAGGACAAGGGGTAATGGCTTAAAACTGGGAGAGAGTTGATTTAGATATCAGTATGAAAAACTGTCTCAGGTGGTGAGACGCTAGAATGAGTTGCCCAGGGAAATTGTGGAGACCCCATCCCTGGAGGTGTTCAAGGCCAGGCTGGATGGGGCTTTGAGCAACCTGGTCTGGTGGGAGGTGTCCCTGCCTTGTGTGGCTGGGGGAGCAGCCTTAGCTCCAGCACGGGGGGCTGCCAACAGCCTGGGGCCCTTCCCTCTGCCCTTTTTTTTTCCCAGAAGATTTATTTAGAGTGGATTTTGGCGGTGCTTTTTTTTTTCTGTCCTCCTATTGCATTTCCAAGAAGTGGGAGTGATGTGATTAACACTGAGGAGCACCCCCTTGGAGATGCGGCGCTTGTCTTTGCCACCAACAGCTCAGATTCTGATGCCGCCAGCTTCCAGTCTGACCAAATTGCTCATCGCCAGCTTGAGCATGAATAATGCAACATAAAAACTGCTGACGCTCAGCCTGCTCCCAGACAAGTGCATAATGTAAACAGCATCAAGAGGCTCTCAGCCGGCCCAGGGGAACGCTCCCCCGATCCTAGGCACTCCCCCCCCACCGTAATACGCTTCTCTTCAGTTTCCGAGAGTTAGATGGCATTTTCTAATGCGAAGGGAGAAAATAAGCGCCTTCTCCCAACGAGCCCTCACACCTGAAAATGGAGGACAAAGACGGTTTGGGGGGTGGGGGAGCCGGCCGCTACGCGGAAGCCCGTTTCCATAGCAACAGGGCAGTGCCGTCTCGCCACGGCACCCGAGGCGGGGCGGAGGAGTTTGGCCCTCGAGGGCCACCGTCGGCCGGTGCTGGAAGGTGAGCGGGAGGGGCAGGCCCCGCTGCTGCCATGGCAACGCCGCCGGTCGCACCGGCGGGGCGTGCCTCGGCCGGCGGCGGCAGCGTCACCTCGGCCCCCGGGCCGGGGCCGGGGGTAGCGGCAGACCCGCGGTGAGCAGGTTGTCCGGAGGCAGGCGGGGCCGGTTCTTGCGGGGTCCTGGTAGTGCCAGGTGAGGCGGACGGCGGCCCGCACCTGCCGGCTGGAGCCGGGGAGGCGGTTGCTGGGCTGCGAGGGGCCGGGCCGCGTTGGCTACCGCCCGCTGAGAGGCTGCTTCACCCACATGGCGGGTGCTGGTAGTAGCGGCGGTGAGGCGATTTCGGTAGGGCCGGGGTTGCCGGTTGCCGGTCTGCCCGCCTTCAAATACGGAGCCCGGAGCATGCCGGCCCCGCCGTGCCACCCCTAGGGCTGGCCGTGTGGGTGCGGGTTCGGGCTCCTGAGTGAGTGAGTGAGTGCGTGTGTGGATGGATGTGTGTGGATGTGGGGGTGGATGTAAGCTGTTACTAAGCTTTACACAACGGTTCAGCCACAGCACACACTCTGTGTGTGATCCAGTTAGAACTAGAAGCAGGTGAAAATGAAGGCTTGGGATTTTCCGAGTATTTTTTGGCCCCTAGCAAAGCACTTTGATCTTTACTTCGTAAAACCCTAAATAGAATACAAGCTAATTCAAGATTTTCTGAAACAAAGTTATTAAATTGAAGTTACTTCTTCAGCCATGACTACTTTATGGTACAACAGAAGAGGCTGATTTTTATGCTGCTCCCCTTTATTATACATATCCTAAATAATTTGAAGATTGGGTATTTGTGTTGAGAGTCACAGACTAACATGAATGGGTTTTGTTAAAAGATGCAATTCAACTTTGTAGCTTTTGCATCCACTTAACATAATGATGAAGTTAAAAAGTAGTATTTCTTTTGTGCTGAATGTGTAGAATTGTGAATATGTACTTCTTTGTGCTGAATATGCTGTATGTCACTCACTAGACCAGAGACCTCCACTAAGAACCCAGGTACATGTCAGCACCCCAACCAAAGATATTTGTGAAAGAAGGTATGTTTCCAACAAAAAGGTTTCCATGTTGTTTGAGAAGAGGTACAGGAAAAACGTGGTGGAAATAGACATGGTGTGGGAAGTCAAGGTGATGGTCTGAACAAATTTGAAAATTTAAACTTGGAAAAATCTGAAGCGATTCTTGTGGCAAGTACTGGCAAAAAAGAAGTTAATTAAGAGAAAAAAAATGTCAGATTTTCTTGAACAAAATAGGGATCAAACAAGAAGAAGAGCTTTTATAAAGTCTGTATACAAACAAGTTTACCACAAAAGTGCCCAGCTTTATTATTGTTCCTCCTCTTAAACAAATTTTGACTAAATTTTGAGGTCTAAAAGAGCAGCACTCTTGTCAAGCATGAAACACGGTTTTAAGAGAGGAGCTGGTGTTTGTGTGAATAAATAACTGAGAACTCCAAAATGCTTACCAGAATTTAAAAAAAAAAAAAAAGCTTGAAGGAATTTAAGCAGCATTTTCTGAATGGAAGGTATTTTTACCAAATGCATGGCAAAATGCTAGACAGATTGGGAAGTCCAGGTTCAACCCTTCTTGTCTGGAAGGGCAGGATGGTCACACAGCAAGTGCTGTCTTGCTGTTCCAGGGCCATCCGGGGTCAGAGCTATCTCTTACATCCAGTATTGTGTTGCCATATGCTAATACTCCTATCGGGTTCTTTTAGTGTGTTGTAAATGACACAGATTTGTCCTACTAGAGACACTTAGAAGTGACACCTTCCAGCCTATGTTAGAGGGAACAAAGAGAATAGGAACTTTTGAATAATCAGCATTTCCTTCTTTTATGTTGCTTTTGTAAACAGTAATAAACTAGTGAAGGAATTATAAGGGGCTAAAGCTGTAAAAAGAACAGATGTCTAAGCTGATGTGTGTCTCCACACATCTTTAACCCTTTTGTGCCTTCAAATGGAGACAGGTGCCTTCACTTGAGAAGCTGAGCTGTGGCAAAGGCAGTCAGCCTGGACCCTCAAGCAGTCCTTCAGGTATTTAAGCAGTCCTTCAGGACCTGTGTGCTATGCAGTCCAAAGATTGTTTACAACATTCCACCCTTATAGTGGCTCATCCTTAGTTTTGTGATAAATATCCTTATTTATATATATCCAGCCTGATTAACTGGATACCGAGTATGTCTCGTTGTTGTCCTCAGAAATTCAAACCAGAACTGAACCCTTTTCCAGCATGCTCAGTTGGTGTCTGTGTGACTTCTTTTACCCCTAATATTAGTGGTGGTGGTATTGTTTGAAAGCTAACTACTTGTAAATATTCAGTCACTCTAGTAGAAGGGTCCCGTCAAGAGTCCAGTTAATGTCTTCTCCTTTGAATATGTTGTTATAGGAAGCTTTTGGGTAGTTTGATCTACTGTACACCACGGCATGGATCTTCTAGAACTTGTGCATCCCACATCTTTGCAGTGTAACTTTAAACAAGTTAATATTTCTTTAAAGGAAAGTGGGCCAGGCAAATAGAAAACAACAATGTAAAAGGTTCCTGGGAGCAATGAAAGCTGGTGGTGCTTCTGATAAACATATACCAGCAATCTCTTTGTTAAAGGATGGGTCTAACACATAAGAGATCATGAGTTCTAGTCTTAGCTCTGTCAGACACACACTGCAAGGCATTAAGTCACCTCATTTTCCTTTGACTTAAATCTTCCCCTAGTAGTTGGAGCTGGAAGTGCCAAAACCTTTCATGGTTTATAAACCATTAGTCATCCTTAGTTTTGAGGTGCTGCGGTGCTATCTAACATGATTGTATTGCTACTGCTCGCAAGCTTGATGGGGATGCCATAAGAGATATCAATGTTCTATATTTTTGTGTCATTAGAGTTTTAAAACAATTATTTTCCCTCCTCTTTATAGTATTCTTCTAACACATCACCAAAATGAGTGAAAAGGAAGACCAAGAAGATCCATCAGATATGAGTGATTTAACAGAAAGTGGAGAATATGAGGATGACTTTGAAAAAGACCCTGAATGCCTAACTAATGGAGATGAAAAAGATGACCTTGGTGGAGAGGTATTTGTTAAATTAAATGCTAGTTGTCTTATTTAGAAGACAAAAGTGAGTAATATGTGGAATCATAAGCACAAAATTCAGTATGATTTAAAGTGTGTAGGTATATTCACTGAATTTTGACAAGGAAGGTTATTTGTAATTATAGTGAAAAATAATTCACTGAACTGGTTAGCTTATGATTGTTTTAAAGCAGAAAATTCAGTGTTCATTGAAAATCATATGTTTGTTTCAAAAGTACTTCTGGTTTCCTTTAAGTGTTCATGCAAGTTCTGTTTTTATGCTGCCACTGATTTCTGGTGCAGGCCGTGTCAACGTGGAGAAAGGGTTAGTGCCAGAACAAGCTATTAGTTATGACGTGCACTATTTGACAGCCATTTTAGAATTAGGGTAGTTAGTGCTGCTCTTCTCTCTCACTATTTCTTTTCTGTTTCTCTGATACTGTTCTTTGTTGGGAGAATAGAATAGTTTATTTTAATATTTTTAGAATCCTGAAAAAAATGAAGAGGATATTGAAGCACCGGTTGTTGAAGTTGTGGACAAGTTTGAGGAAGACAATGAGGAAATGGAAGAAAATCCAGAGGCGGATGAAGGTGCAAAAGTGAGACCCTCCACTGAAGAGAGTTTGGAATCCAGGTCTGATAGTAAACAGGGGGACCGTGTATCTGATACTGATAGTGAAAGCTCTATCCAAGAATCCAAGGTGGAAAACCAGCAGGAACTGGATGAAGAAGAGGATGAAGAAATAAAGCGTTACATCTTGGAAAAGATTGAAGAGGCGAACAAACTGCTCGAGAATCAGGCTCCCGTGGATCAGAACAGAGAACGGAAATTAAAATTTAAGGATAAGTTGGTGGACCTTGAAGTTCCTCCTGTAGAAGACGCTGAAGTTTGTAAAACTGACCTTGCAAAAGGAGATGATGTTTCAAATAGGCTATCTCGGCTGCATATTTCTAGTGAAACGGGGCAGGAAAGCACATCACTTTCACCCCGTGCTGGCAAGGATGAGGAAAAGAAGGATGGAAAAATCCTAGTGGAAAAAGATGGGAAGTTTGAACTCTTAAGTTTACGTGATATCGAAAGCCAGGGCTTTTTGCCCCCGATTAGTGTTTCCTTTACCGACATTGAAACTCAACGTACGTCTCCAAAATCTTCACACTACACTCCTTCTGGCAGTGTCTTTGGAATGAAGGAAGTACCTCCAGTAAGACCAGGAGCACATTCTTTTCCTCATCCTGGAGAAGAACGTGTGTATTTCCCTAAGCCTCCATCTAACCCTAAGCGTCGTCCAAATTCCGCTCTCAACGCTGCAAGAGGTTTGGGAAGACGAAGGAGCTCGCAGAGAGCGCAGTCTGCAAATGTGCCCATGAGAAGCTCCACTTACTGTCTTTCTCCCAGACAAAAAGAATTGCGGAAGCAGCTAGAGCAAAGGAAAGAAAAACTGAGGAAAGAGGTAAAGACATAGAGGCAACAAGTAGATCACAGTGACCATCCAGTTTCTTTGCTTTACAGAGACCACATGTTCATGGCATTTACTCCATTTTTCCATGATAAAAGAGGCAGTAATAATAATATTAATTATGATTATCATTGTTCTCCTCTGGAGTTTGTACAGAATCTCTCAAAACTTTTCCTTAAAAAAAAGCCACAGAGTGGCATAGGATCATGCCTTGTTTACAGGAGAAATCAAATATTTAATATATCCTACATAAATAATCTGCTTTCTGCTATATTGTACTTACTGCTTTTGCTTATTGACTTTTTCTACCTAGGTTCCACCACAGGCCCCCTGTTCACTGCAATGTAGCACACGGTATTGCATCTCCATAGATTACACTGCAATGCAGGAAGTTAACTTTAACCTCAGTAATGCAGGTGCACATTCGGGTGCTCATAAAGTAGGTAACAGGCAGTTATCAATGGGAGAGTGCTCAGGTATAAAACAGGATTTACACAGGAGAATGATGATGAGAACTATCAGCAAAGCAGGGTGTGTTTAACATGTGGAGAAGATACAGCTGACTTCAAAAGTGGCATGCCTTGTTGCTTGCATAAGGTGTATGCAGGCAAAGTTGTGTTGCCTGATAATATAACTGGATGCTTTTTCCCTGCAAAGGTTTTGCATGGGTGAGTGTTGTAGGTTTTCTTAACAGAGTCTGTTGCACAGTAAGTTATTTTCCCTCTTTTCTGTTAATGGTTACTACTATTCCTTGTCATTTGATTTTACCTGGGCATTAGAGAGGACAGAAAGAGGAAAATATTCCTAGTACCTGAAGTTATTTTTCTTGTATCTATAAAAAGCAGTAATTTAAAAGAAAAAAAATATTTTAGAATATCAAATCAGTATCTTATGTATTACTGGGGGAAAAAAAAAACTTTTCTCCTTATTCAGAAAAAAAAAAATTAATAGAGAGTCAGTGTCTGGCAGCTGTATCAGGAACTTCAGAAATCTTTACCAAAGATTTGAAAAACTTAGATATCTTACCTCACTTTGCATTATGATTGTAAATTGCAAAAAAGTAGCTTACTATGTATGTTGCTCTATAAAAACGTCATGGAAACATCTACCATTTTTCTGTGCCGTGACATTCTAAGTGAGGCTGGCTAAGTGGCCTCAAAGTTGCTTTCCTCCCATGAAAACAGGTCTAGTCTGCTTATTTGAAAGGTTTGCTGAGGCTTAGCTTAGGAACCAGGAGTACAAAATGTGAAGAGTTACAGATGTTTTTTCTTTTTACACACAAGACTAGGTCTCTTGACACCGTACTCTGCCTATTTAAAGTAAAAGGTAGTCTGGTGGAGGTAAGGAAGGTTATTTTCCTAACAGTGTGTATGAAATCTCTTCCTCTGTTGGCTGAGTTATTAAAAGGTAAGAATGTATTATTTTATTCATTCTTGAATGGAGCTCTTCCATTCTTCACAGGCATGGACTTCACAGGCATGAAACATTTCTTGATGTTACTGGAATCACAGAACTACAAAATCATCATGGTTGGAAGGGACCTCTGAGATCATTGAGTCCAATCACAAAAACCAAACCAAACCAACAAAACAAACAAACACACACAAACCACCACCCCCCCACCCCCCATCACACCCACAAACCAATAATCTTGAGCACTAGAGCATGCCCCAAAGAGCTGTGTCTACACATTTCTTAAATACCTCCAGGGATGGCAACTCCACCACCTCCCTGGGCAGGCTGTTCCAGTGCCTGACCACTCTCAGGAAAGTCATTCTTCCTAATTTCTAATCTAAACCTCCCCTGCTGCAACTTTAGACCATTTCCTCTGGTCCTGCCATTGTTTGCTTGGGAGAAGAGGCCAACACCCACCTCTCTACAACCTCCTTTCAGGTAGTTGTAGAGGGCAATCCATTTGCTTCATTTTGGTGGGGGTTCTTTCATTTCAGTAAATTACAAATTGTAAATTTGGAGGGTAAACTGAAAGTGTGTATGTGGGAGGAACATCATCTATTCACAAGAACAGATTTCTGCAAGTGTTGAAATGTGTGGGGATTGTTGCTTTTGTGTCAAAGAGAATCAAAACCTGGTAAAATGTCTTTATCAGCTTTCTGAACTATTGTTTGAAGCCTTTCTCCTCTTTGTAGGTACTTGTTATTAGCTAAAGTGTGGTTAATAATTACAAAAATGTTTTCTCAATTTTGTAAAAATAATTTTGTAAACTTGAAAAAAGTATTAATCTGTTAATACTCCCTAAGTAAATACATTACAACTTTATGTTCACAAGAAACATCCTTATTTATAAGGTAGTGCCTGTAATCCATAGGTACTTAAATATCCTTTAGGGTTTAGTGGTCCAACAAGCCTGAGAGTTTCATTAATTTTTAAAACGCATCAGTGTAATCATTTTAAGCTAATCAGAGTTATTGGGCAGGCTTCATTTTAAAAGTCTTCACCTGTTGCTATTGAAATGTCTGAGTTGACTTTTATCATGGAAATGGAGATAATGACAAAAAATGTTAGACTGAACGTAACGTGAGGTACAGAAGTGCTCAAACAGTATCAGGTTTGATGCAGTCAATGAGTACTCTTATTTCATCAGTATTTTTGTGTCTCTCATATAACTCAAATGGCTTATGTATTGTCTATTGTAACAATGAAGGCCTTTGCAGATGAAGATGATTCTCTTAAAAACTATCTTTATTCACTCTTAATTCCATTCAAGGAAGAAGAAAAGAAAAGGGAACAAGAAGAACAGAAGAGAAGAGAGAATGAGATGGTTTTTAAAGCTTGGTTACAGAAGAAGAAAGAACAAGTGCAGGAAGAAAAGCGAATTCGTCGTGCAAAGGAGCTAGAAGAGTTGAATAGCAAAGTAAGATACCCCTAGTGTAGGACTGGGATTTATAGTTCCCTTTTTAAATAGGAAATTCAAATTCCAAGCCTGTGTTCTTAGCTAAATGTCATGGTTTGACCCCAGGCAGCAACTAGAACCATTCAGCCTCTCGCTTGCCCCTCTTCCGCCCCAGAAGGAGAAAAGGGGGGGAAAGGAAAAAAAAAACCCTCCTTGGCTGACATAAAGGCAGTTTAATAGAACAAAAACAGAAAAGGAAAATAACAATAATAATAATAATGGTAAAAGAAAATATAAGAGACAAGTCACTCTCACTGGCTGGTGAATTGGTTGCACAACCCAAGCAGAGATCATGGATTCTGTCCCTGCCCAGCCCCGCCTCACTGTCCCCAGCCAACCCCCATTTATACACTGAGCATGACATCTGTGGTACTGAATATTCCATTGAACATTCTATTTTCCTGTCTAGGCTCCTTCTCAGCTTCTATGGGATGCTGAAAAAAAGTCCTTGACTAGTATAAACATCACTTAGCAACACTTAAAACAATATACATTATTGACATGCCTTACATACCAAATCTGAAACCACAGCAAGCACTAGAAAGAAAACTAACTCTACCTCAGATGAAAGCAGGACACTAAGCACATGAAAACTTAGCGTTATAGGAAATGTTTTTGTTATGTTGTTTTTAGTGAAAAGTTATATCAACTTGCAAGTTTAGGATTGTTCTGCTCGGCAGGGTGGCTTGTGTCATAGAAGCTGCATATATGAATTTAATAGCTATAAAATCACAGGAGATAATGATGCTCCTTCTCAGGAGAATGACTTGATTGAATCCAGAAAACCCTTTTTGTTGGCAAGCACTGAATGCACATGACCTGACAAAAACCTGAAGATTCAAATGCTCTGGTCTAAAGTTCCTCTGCCTTGGAGCAATGGGCTTGGAAAGCTATATGCAGTATTTTTAAACATGTATCACTTTGAATGCTTGCTCATGTAGGTATCCATGTCAGAGGAGCATATGCTCTAGTTTGCTTATAAAGTGTGTTTTGTGGGTGGAAGATGCCAACAGAGTTCAAAAAAGTGTTGTAACGTGATTAATATCAAGATCATTTATTGATAAGCCTTGCGTATATATGTGTCGGGTTTTGTTTATTTGTTTTAAATAGGAGAGGAACAGGAATCCAGAAGAAGCCTTCAGGTTATGGCTTAAAAAAAAGCACCTAGAACACATGAAAGAAAAACAGATCGAAATTTTGAGACGCCAAGCTGAGGGAATGACCTTTTTTCCAAGAACAGAGGAATGCAACAGAGCCTTTAAAGAGTGAGTAGGGTCATTCTTGGGGAATCATATTTGAAACTTTTGTAGACTATTAGCTTAAGACTGTAGTTATTTGATGGTATATCTGTACTGCTGAAGTCCTTATTGGCTTGGGATGGGTATTTTTTTTGCAAACCGTGCCCTCATAAACCTACACCCTGGCAAAAACACATCAAATCCTTGATGTTGTTTGTTCACTGCTGTGAAATTACTTGTCAGAACCTGAGCTGAATTAGTGAATTGCTTCTGCTGAAAAAGGGAGATCTCTTCTCCCCTACTCTGTTTTGCCTGTTCTGGAGCAAGCGTGGGTTGATGCAGTTCCTTAAACAAGCAGCAAGTTAATCCAATAAAATGGATTCTACTTGAGCCTATGAGTTGAATCAGTTCAACAAAAGGGGGAAGTAGGGGGAGAAGGCAAGTGCAGAAGCAGGAGAATTGGGCTGGAAAAGTGAGGAGTGGCAGCCTTTCAGACTGGCTCAGCCTGACTTTATCCTACAGGATGAGGTGACTCTAGTTAAATGGTGACTCTAGTCACCTTTGAAGGGATGAAGTAAAACTTTTAATTGGAACTGTATTTCTAGTCCTGTTTCTGTCTTCACAGATGGCTAAAAAAAAAGAGAGAAGAGAAACGAGCAGAAGAACTGGCTGCTAAAGAGAGAGCAAGGCAGCTTAGATTAGAAGCCAGAAGAGCAAAACAGATGCAGAACATCCACTGCATTAATTCAGAGCCCAAATCCTTTCGCTTCACAGACCATTACCATTGAAAGGTTGATGTAACGTCAGTTCTTGGGGGCAAGCCTCTTTGTATGGCTTGAGCTTTTCTTCTTTACAACTACTGACTTTTTGTGGTGTTTTTAAAGCAAGTGTAACAATTCCCTTCACTGACAATGATTTTACTATCTATTTATTTGTAATTTTGTTGAAATGCCTGCTTTTATCTATAACTCAGGGATCTTCTTGGTTTGACCAAGTCTAAACGAACGCGAGATCTAGATGCTGAGGGTGGCAAATACATAGTTCCTGTCTTTAAAAGGCACTTTTATACTCAACTCCACCATGAATTCCTGGATGCAGGCTATTGTGTAAAGTGTTGAATTTTTGCTGGATTAATATTGCTGTCTGCTGCTACTTGTGATAAAGACTGTACAAGGTGTGGTGTTATTGGAAAATGCTGTTTCTTGTACCACTTTCTATTGATCTCTTGACTAGCTGTTCATTCTGGCTAGACCAGAGGACTAGTATTAGTTAGGAGAAGTGGTAATGAAGGCTAACATGTATACAACGTGCAATAGTTTTTGAAACGTGTTTCTGTGAGTCATATTCAGTGGTTTTCTATTCTGTGAAATCTAAGTGTTGTGTGAATTACAACCTTCACCAGTATCAAGGAACTGGATTCCTTGTATACATATCCATGTTTGTTTGCTAAATTATAATAAACTACATCACCTTACCCAGCTGAATTTTGAACCCGTGTCAGAGAACTTGCTGATGTCAGTTGTGAAATCATAGAAGATGATGAGGAACATTCTGTCCCTGTATCCAGTCCTACAGATTTGGCAATGATCTGGCAGTGTTGTTACACTTTTCCACATTCAGAGTGTTTCTGGAAGTTTTATAACAGAAGAAAAGTATAGTAGATGCAAAGCCTATTTGCAATTGGTATTTTCCTTCTACCATTGTGGAGGGAGTGGTATATTGAGAGAGTACTGGTGTTGGACTGGAGGGGGCTGCCTTGAAGCTTTTATCAGATAGATAAAGGGCATGGATGCAAAATGAAAATTGCACATGCTAATGAGAAACCTTCCTCCTTCACAGACCTTCCCCTGACACCAAGGGCAAGAAATGCTTCTTGCTTCTAGCCTGCAAATGCAGGGGGAAAGTCTCCAGAAGTTCATACCACCTCCCTAATTGTAGGAAGCTACAACAGAAGCACTTGGTTCATTGCCTCAGGCCAGTGGAGTGGAAGGTTTTACAGTTCAATCTTCAGTAGTTCCTTTTATGCTGCAGAGAAAACAATACAGCTATTTAAAATCCAAAATGGCATCTTGAAAGCAAGCAAAGAAAGTTTATTGTAGTTTTCTTCATGCAAACTGAAGCATGACCAGCAACAGCAAGAACTTATTACTTACATATTCTGATCATGGTATGATACTCAAAGGAAAACTGGGTAAAAGCAACCATTTCAGAAACCCTTTCCACAAACTAGACAGCTACAATTAATAAATTTGGGAGCAAAACTAAGAAATGAAAATGCATATCTGCATCCTCCAACTTTTCCTCTTTACATTTGCAACTTAAATAGACTTCTTTGGATTTAGCAGATTAGCTGACAAAAATTGTCTTTGAACCTACATCAAGATTATAAAACCATATTAGTAAAAAAATATATTTTTTTCACTTGTACCTGTGCAAACTTAGTGCTTATCTTCAGCTTCCTCTACCACCTAAGCCAACCTTAGGCAAGGACTGAATTCTAATGCTAGGTCAGGTTTCAACACTTCATACTAAAGGGGTACATCAGCCTGTCTTTGCTCAGGATCAGATATGTAACAGCTTCACTCTAGAAGCTGAAATATATGGAAAAGCCATTCTTTTCACTTCGGGAAACACAAGAATCTCACCCACACATTTTTCCAGAATATATTTAAAACCAGTTAATATTTCCATATTATAGCTAGAGTTCATTCAAGCTCTTTCCTCTCCTTTCCAGGAGGGTTGCAACACTGTATATGCTTTTAATTTCTGAACTTAGAGCTATGAAGAATAATTGCACGTTGCCATTTTATTATTAAAAGGCTGAACATACGCCTGGGGACAGTTCATCACCTTGGCTAAGATTAAAAAAAGAAGACATGGAGATGACCCTTTTCCATTGCCTTCCCCCCCCCACATGATCTATCAGCACTTCCTTTATTTCAGTTATGCTTTTATCTCCCTCTAAAGAGAAATTCACTGAGACTTGCTAATAAGACTGTAAACCTTAAATAGTCAAGGAGACATCTCTCTGCTCTACAAGTCAGACCAGCGTAACATTTCTGGTCTTGCCTTTGTAGAAGAAAGTAAGTAGCTTTCCAGACTGAAAAGTAGTAGAAGTATCCCAGAGGCTAAGGAAATCCTCTCAGTCCCTCACTTCAAGACATATAGAAAAGCAGAAACTGCATCATTTCCAATGTTAAACCCAGACATTGTGGAAAGAAACAGGAAGAAGGGAAGCCTGCTGAACATCAACCAGTGTAACTCCTCAGCAAGAGTGTGTATTGGCAGTGCTTTAGAGGGCTATCAGCTCTCCTTGGCAGCGATTGCAACAATTGAAAGTTACATCTTCATATCTTGTATATGGGTGAAACCTCCCAATGCTCTTCTTTGTGGAAAGGAAGGAAGATGGAGAAGTCTCAGAAAAAGAAACTTCTGTTGATGTTTCCGTACGCGCAGCTGGATCCAGGACACGCAACACCTAAGGATGGAAAAATTGAGAATGAAAATCTATCTATAAAGTTTAATGGGATTTATCCTTCTCTGGCAGCTATGAAGGATTTCCGCACAAAAGTAAGATTTTTCATTTTATTTTTCATGTTGAAAAGTAAAACTCCATCTATCTAGACCCGCGATGCCTATAAAAAGCATTAAGTACCTTTTATAAATTAGTTAAATTAGTAACGTCCAGCAGTAATCCAAAGTATGATTTTATTGAGAATAATAATAATAAAAAAAATCTAATCTTTTTAGCAGAGTTGAGCAAAAACAGGCAAGAACAATCCAGGTAACCAGGCACTGTGAGCCTCCTGCTGCTCAGCTGTTACTCAATTCCTCCCCAGGTAAACTGTTAGTCTAGTTTGCTATTCGAACATCTTCTGCAGTGGAACCTTGAAAGATAATCATAAAGCTTCTTTCTGTGTTTCCACTCAATGTCAGTCTGATTTTTAGGTCAATAGAAACTACTGCTGAAGTATTATAGCTTATTTCTACCTGAATGAGGTTTCTTGTCCCACTTCAATTTTATACTCTAAGTGTTTTTCGCTTCCTCCAGAGACACTAATTCTAAACAAATTTTGACCCAGTTATTTGTGGTGCTAGGGACAGAGCAGGAAATAGTACATATCATCATATTACATATGTTGTTGTTCTTACTCTTCTACTTTTATTTTTTTTTGTGGGGGCTTAAGTTTCTCTGGTTGGATTTTGGTTGTTGATCTTTGGGTTTTTTTTTTGTTTTGTTTTTTTTTTTTTTTATTTGGTTGTGGTTTTTTGTTTGTTTTGGGTTTTTTTGTTTGTTTGTTTTTTAGAGAAACAGCATTGTCCAGTGCATGTACTTTTTAAAAAGGCAAGATATTAAGCAGTTAGCACAAAGCAAAGTGTTTCTTTCTGGAAAGAAGACTGAGCTGACAGACTGAGATGTATGAAGAGTTCTTACCATTTCAGCCATTTTCTCAGCAGGGGTGTTGCAGAACTCCACAGCTGTTGAAGTCTTTTTAGGACTGTTAGTGCCAACATCTCCAAGCAGATGTGAGCTTACAGCTTTGGCTAGCTTACAATTCACAGCTGCTAGCTCTGTTGTAGTGTAAGGTTGGGCACTAGGATAGTATGTCTGTTGTCTGCCCCACTGAAGAGAAACCATCAGCTCCTCCAGCAGCCTGCACAGAAAGGAAAAAAAAAAGCACTTAATAGTGGTTTTTGTGCTCCACGTTATCAGCACACAGCATAATTCAGAAGAATTGCCTCTTCTGAAGACTCGCAGCACAAGGCAAAAGTTAAGCAAAAAAGGAAGTTTAAGCATTTAAAAACAAGGAGGCAAACAGGCAATTCTCCAAGGCAGGGCCTCACCAACACAGAATTATACTACTAGTAAAAATCATTTTACATTTGACAGGATAAGCATTAAAAAGCCAATGTGGCTAGAAGAATCTGTATGTTTTACAAGGAGACATGAAGTCAAGACAGCAGATGATTAGAGCAAGTCTGAGGATACAGGGGATGTCAGTTCCATGGTATGTGACCCCTAACACCTCCAGGGAACAATGAAGACAGAATTAATGCTACTTTGCCTTTTTCAGCTCCGAGACTGAAAAGCGACTATACTATCCATTAGTATAACTGATTTTTGTTGAATCTTACTGGAATAGGGTAAAGTTATTTGATTCTTCTCTGGCCCAGAATAAACTGACAGAAAAGTCCACACAGAGGCAGTTTGGATGAGAAAAACCATACTTGTGTGTGTCAATCATCTCTTGACGGAACTGATCACGTTCATTCAGCAAGTCCCGGATTGCGCTTTGTGCGTCCCTCGTTTGACGCTGAAGAATTGCTCTGGTGTTGGTCAGCTCATCGGCCATAACCCTGCAAGAGAAGTCTCCAGTCAGCAGTGTAAGTCAGCAGTTTGAAAGTCACCTTTATTCACCTAAAGGACTGTAATTTGTCAGCTCAAGCTAAGTGTTAAGCTGCTATTCTCCCCCACGCAGGGCCTATATCAACCTTATTACAAAGGACATACATTAACAGCAATTTCTGTTCAACTGCAGTCAACATAAATGCAAGATTACGTTTTGACTAGTGTTGTACATGCCAGATATGACCATTTAAGAGCTACAAATGAGATAACTGTTGTCATATTTTGCTATGCCCCGAGACTTGGTACAAACCCCTCAAAGCAGGTATTTCAAATGCCTGCAATATTGCAAATGGAAACACATTTAAACAACCACCAGTTAGAAATCTAAGTTCTCAAACAAACCAGAATGTTACGGTACTGAATGGTGTTACTCCAAGCACATCACCACGTTGCTGCTCCTAGAAGGGACTTGCATCCCTGATCTCAGAATTCCTATTAATGCTAAAGAAACAACCTAAATTATGATAATAACACTTAGAAGTGTTTACATTCACTCAATATGCTGAAGCTTCTTCAGACCAGCAAATTAGAGGGAGGACACTATTCTACTACCATCTCCTTCAAGCAGTTAGGCCTTTCTGTAATATGTATTAAGCATCATAATTAAAATTTAGTTAGTTATATCCAAGTACAGTAAAAGATGAAAAATCCTAGAACACTATTTACTTATTTGTCAAGACAACCACACCTAGCAAGTTAAAAATCTAATCTGTTATCAAGTGAGATTTTGACATTCAGACCAGCTTAAGATTTGCTAATGACTTTTGGTACCCATTATTTTAAGGTCACAGAAGTAACAGTAGGGTTCTTAACAGGAATACAATCCCTGTTTAATGAAAAGGTGCCCCTACTCTTTCTTCCATACTGAGCTGTCCTTCCCAGCATATTTTAATATTTAACCAAATCAACTTCTTCACTCTTTGATGGCTGTCATACTCGGGGAACGGGGATGAAAACCAAGCTAATTACCTTTAGGACAAGTCGAAACAGGTGTCCTGGAAGACTGTTTTAAACCCTAAACTGCACATGATTTATCAGAGTTAAGAACTTCCTATGTTGACAAGAACTGTAGTTAAGATCTTAGGAGATTTAGGACCCGCTGTATTACTTTGGAAAAGCAGAACTGTGCAGATTTACAGAGACCCTGCTTACTTTGTACCTTTTCTGTACACTCAAGTGTCAGTACAGCTGCGTGGCTGTCCTCTGCATATATAAACACATTGCCAGGCATTGCAATGGGCGGATGTAATGAAAGACTGAAGGAGAATGCTGTTTGAACAGTTCTATAAGAAGGAATACCTGCTTGCCAGGAATTTGCTTCGCCACACATCACACTGTATAGACATACGCTCTAGTTGCTCAGATAACTGAGACATATTCCGGCCCAGGACTTCATTTTCTAGGATTAGCTGGTTTTTTTCACGAGCCATCCGTTCAAAGTGATACTGCAGATCATCTCCAACAGAAGCAACAAGTAATTTCTTCAGCTCCCGATTCACCTAGAATTAGAACAGACTGTCTTGTAATTAACCAATATAGAAGGAAACACTTCTTACTTCCAGAATGGAGTGCAAGTTATTGCAAACAATAAATTGCCTTTCTCTTTCCAGAATAGGACAAATCCAACGCAGAGTATATTAAAGCCTCACAATCCACTCCATTCAGCATAAACATTTGAGACTAATACACATTAAACATATTCTTGTTTAAATTCTTAGAAAGGCCAAAGAGAAAGAATGAAAGCCTACTACAAGAAACAAATGAAGCTTCAGTAGTATCAAGACCTGAACCAGTAATACAACAAAGAATTAGACAAGACATCCACATGATGTAGAAAATTAAAGTCACCCCTTCTATAGCATAACATTTTGAATTCAGTGGTTGAGTAGAGGAACAAAATCGTTTTCTCATGAAAGATACATTTCCCTACATCCCTCCAATGTGTTTCTTTTGGCTTCAAGCCTTTGATACTTTCATCTGTTGTCAAAGAAGCTGCACTGGATTACTTAGATGCACTTCTACTCTGGTAACTTCAAAAGGGAAACTATTTATTTCAAGGCTAGAGTGTCATAACAATTCTTTTTGGTTGCATTCACAAACTGTCAATATAAACCAAAGCAGCTCAGCTGCAAGAGAAAAAATACCTTCAATTTCTTACCTCTGTCTGTACTCGTAGCTGATTAGAGAGACCTTCTTTATCCTGTAACAACCGTTTTTCTGAATTCTTTAGCTTTTCAATTGCATTTTTCAGCTCTATCTGTTCTTTCTTGGGATCTGCAGGTCCATCTGACTGATATAACGTGTCTCCTTTATGTCCTGCTGATTTAGCCACCTTAGCATTTTTAGTGGGAACAACATGGGTGATGGCTGCTTTGGGGACTAAGATGCGGATAGCTTCAATCTCCACTGATTTATCAGCAGGGACTTTCCCCAGCTGCAGAACTCCAGGGCTCAGGGAAGAGACTGTCTTTTTATGTGGGCTGTGGTGGATGTGATGGTTTGTAGTGTTGGTTCCAGGGATTACTTCCACCGATTCAGCTGCCTGCTCTGTTTCCATGCCATCTCCAGGTCCTCGGATAGGTGATGAAGCATCGTCAGCTAAAATTAAGAAATAGCAGAAAAAAAGTTTACCACCTTTCACTTTGTTATAGTCTCACGTAACTCTTAATTTCTGTACTCCAAAGTTAGAGATTTTAATTGCATACTGCATGTGTAAATAGTCTTTTGCAGCAGCAATTAAAAGCACAAGTTAGAAAAGCTCTTACTCGAGTGTACACTGCTCATTAATACTGATAGTATAAAACACAAACGTTAAACTGAATTGTATTAAATTAAACCTAATTTCCTACAGATTAAAAACAGACAAAAAAGAGCTAGTATGGAGAAAATTCTTGACAATATTACTCACAGAGTAATCAGGTTTTGGAGCTGACAGAATCAGAGCAGTGTCATTTTAAAAGCAAAAATTAAATGAAAAGGAGCTATTGGCTAAAGAGCTACTAATATCTTAAGAAGTTTAGCAGACTTAAGCAATATCTACCATGTGTTTTAGTTGTCCAAGCAAAGACTTAAGAAAAGCCAAGAAGCCAGTTTTGCTTCATTTCTAATCAACAGGCCCCAACGTTACCAGTAACACTACTTTTTGCTCAGAATTCCCCAATATGCACATGTTTGCTGAAATTAATTTTGTTTCAGTTCACTAAGTTTTCAGCTGAATGAAATATTATTGTAGCAGTTTTTTCTCAATGTGTGAAAGCAAGAAAATTTCCTACAACATAGCTACACATACTGCTATTTTTATTTCCTCATGCTGTGGGCAGTAATGTGAGCCTGCATCCCCTAAATAATGAACTTCAAAACCGCTGTAGTAGCACCACTGTATTGCCCTACTTTCAAGTTGGCTGATGAGTAGCAACAGGTTCTAAATTCTACAAGAGGACTGACAAACAAGCATACAGAGAGATTACAGTACCAGCACCAAACCTGTATTTCAATACAAAGCTGGACTAAAAAGCCACATTCAATTAACTGTTCTATCCAGGCAGCTCTGGTTTTCACTGCAATAACGAAGCCACATAACTACTTCCTAATAACTTCATAAAAGGAATAAGTTTAAATGAGTGAAGTCTGGCATACAGTACCACTCTGGTCTTTAGAATTCAAGTTAAAGTACTTTTAATCCAATCTGCTTAGATACCATGTGAACCACCTACCTTTTTCTAGAGATGTCATCTTCTCTTTAGCAGTCAGCTCTTCCTACCTACATGTGTCTGAGGAGGAAAGGAGGTGGGAGAAAGCCTTTAGCAAGGTAACAGTGATGATTAATCTTGGATTACCCTATTTTCTAGTACAACCTCTAAACTCCAGTTCAGTAGCATAGTGGAAAAAAACCCACCCACCACCCCACATCAAAACAAACCCAAATTAAAAAAAAATAATGATAAGAACCACAGAAGGAGTTAAAATGAAAAGGCCCATGAGACTTCTGGTACTTATTTCTTCTTTCACTAAGAGATGGACTTCAACTCCTATCCAGTTCCAGCTTCCATTCCTCAAATTTCTCTTTCTGGTTGCCCTGCATTTTCCACTAAGACTTCATCTTATCTAACACCCTCAGAGTACAACTGCATGACCATGCAGAGATAAACCAAGATCATCACAGAGACACAAGAAAAGGCAATCCTACCCTGTGCTTAAAGCAGACCAAGAGGTGAGGAGGAAACAATGGCAAGTTGCAAAACTGCTTTAGTCCCACTTGCAAACCCAACTTTTTTGATAGAGCCAACTCCCTGACAAAACAGGAGTCAGTGCCCTGAGTGGCTGCACGTGCTTAGTTTAAGCCAACAATAACACTTTACCCTCAGTTTAGGCCAAACTGTCATTCTGGTCACTATATCCCTTACCCACCAATGCTACCTACCATCGCCTCCTTTATCCACAGGTTCATCCAATCCTGATGCTCCAGTCCACTCACCTCCCTTTTCCAGGGTCTGCTACTAACTACATTAGTTTGAGGTCAATATATTGCTGTTGGGGTTTTTTCCCCCTTCAGTTCTGTCCTTCATTGAGCATCCAGCCCAGCCTAAATCACAACAGGGAGAGATTCAGGGAGATCTCCCAAAGCCCTTGCTTCCTTTCATTATACCACTAACTGAAAAGTTTCAATTAGACTTTTTTTGACTTCTGCTTCTCCAGCTGTCTGCTCTGATAAGATAATGACAGCAGTGAGCACACTACTGCCAGCTTTCCAGATTCATGATTTGTTTCATGGAAAGCAGGTTTATCTTTTATGATAAACAGAAGACAAAAGAAATTACTTTCCCTCCTTGAGTTCTCAAACTACAATTACAGAAGCATCTCGCTATTTGTTGCTTCTACAGCTGCAGTTATGTTTTTGCTCATTTAATACCATGATGTGTTAATTCCCACTACTGCTCATTTGAGAATAAGGAGGATGAAAATACAGCTGCTCAGAAAGAGGCAAGAATACTCAATAAAAGACTCATTATGAGCATTTGGTCTTATCCACTCTACCTGAGACCACCTGCTGATGATCCTGCACCTTCACTGTTCATGTCACAATACTGTTAGAATCATAGAATCATTCTGGTTGGAAAAAGACCCTTGGGATCATCGAATCCAACCATCTACCCTACTCTACAAAGTTCTTCTCTACACCATATCCCCCAACACCACATCTAAACAACTCTTAAACACATCCAAGGATGGTGACTCAACCACCGGGCAGCCGATTACAATGCCTGACCACTCTTTCTGTGAAAAACTCTTCCCTAATGTTCAGTTTAAACCTACCCTGTTGTAGCTTGAATATATTCCCACTTGTTCTATCACTAATTTCCCAGGAAAAGAGACCAGCACCAACTTCTCTACAACATCCTTTCAAGTAGTTGCAGAAAGCGATGAGGTCACCCCTCAGTCTCCTCTTCCTCAAACTAAACAGGAAGCTCCTTCAATCACTCTTCATACGCTTTGTTCTCCAGGCCCTGTTCTTACTGTCCTGTCACTTGAAAAGTTGCAGTGTAAACCTCTGCACTCCCTCCTTTCCCTGCTTTTAGTACATCCCTATAGGTAAAACTCCTTCACTGGCTGAATCGTTAACCACTGCGCCTCTCAGTCGTGCCCTATAAAACCCCCTACACGACAAACACAAGGAAATCCTGTATTAACACGGGTGAGTCGCGACCCATGAAGGCCTCAGAAAACCAGCACCGACCCAGCCCCGGCCGCCCAGCCCCCACCGTGCCTCGGAGGTGCTCCTTCTCGCCTCAGCTCCACAGCTTGCCAGTAATCGAGAGCTGGACGTCACCCACCGCCCCGGCGGTACCGGCCAACACGGATCGAGACCTCCCCTGATCACCTCGGCGCTCCAGGGGGGCAGGCAGGGCCGCACTCAGGCTCCGGCCTCGCTGTCACCAAGCCGGGGGGAAACCTCCGGTCGCCCCAACCCCTCTGTCTCAGCCCGAGACCGAGCCGCCCCCCCAGGCCGGGCAAAGAGCCACAACAGACCTTACCAGCAGGCGCGGCAGCACTGTTGCAACAACCACTGCCACAACCGCCACCTCCCCTAACTTCCGCTTCCTGCGGCGGGCGGAATGACGTCCTTCCCCTCCCCGTCTCACCCAATGGCTGGGCCGAGTCGCACTGGGGGCGGGGCTTCGGTTGCCAGGGCGCGGGGCTTCGCGTGGCGTCACGTCGCGCTCGCGGCAGCAGGCTGAGGCGGGAGGACCGTTCAGCCGCCGCCATCGCCATGGTGAGTGCCGCCGCCGGGGAAGGGATGGTCGGGAGGAGCGGGGCCACGGGGTCAGCAGCTGTCGTGCCGGCTCCCTCCCGCAGGGCAAAGCTGGACCCCGGGGCGGGCGGCGCCGAGCTGCCGGAATAGCGGCGGCGGGGTCCGCCTGGGGCTCCCCTTAGGGGCCGCCCTCCCGGGAGCGGGGCGGGGTGGGGGTACCGGCACTGCCCCCCACCCCAGCCCGGTGATGTTTGCTCTGGCCTGAGGTCTGCCCTGGCCCTTCCCCTCGCTCTTTTCTGAGGGACGTTGCCAGGCGCAATCAGCGGGTAGTTTTAAACTGTCGTTGGGTCCCGGTGGTCCCCAGCCGGGAGGCGGCTCCTGCGTCCCGGCCGCCCTGAATTAGGAAGAGGCCAGCGGGAAGGCAGCTGGTGGATTTTAAGAAGGGAATGCGTTTCAGGTGCGACAGTCTTTGTTCTTGCCCGCATCGTCTGTTGAGTAGTGCAAGGAAGGTGGCAGGATGGGGTTGTTAGTGAAAGCACAGTTGGCGCTGGTAAAACTACTGAGTGAATGGTGTGCAAAAGCATCCTTTGAAAAGCTGATTAATATGCAACAACTTCGAATCGAATTTTGTGCTCAAACACACACACAAGGTGCATATAAAAGCATGGCTGAGGCACCCGCTAGTATGCTCAAGCAGCTCAGATTTGACCCAACTTTTCCAGCCTGTGTAGCAGCTTTGTTTGCACCTTGCTTTCCCAACACAAGCTCAAACCACTGTTCATTTTCAAGTACAGGGATTACAGGTCTTTTGTTTAATCCAGGCAAAATTGTCGTTTTCCATTCCCATTTTGAATTTACTCATGTCACAGAAGTCCCACTTTGTGAGTTCACACAGATGTCACTTAGATGTCGCTTTGTTGTAGTTGGCTGTCGCTATGAGTGTTTCCTGTTTCTAACCTCCCTTTATTTCTGAGGTGACACTAAGTTAATCGATTAACTGTAGGGGTGTTGAATCTTATAGCAACCTCTAGCAAAACGTTTCATGGGGAATTTGTTTAATTTGTTTGAAAAGGCTTCAGTGACAGGTACTGCATGATCATGCCATTACATGATGATTTTTATAGTTTTTATAGACTTTTTTTTTCCTAATATGCTGCAAATGATGCCGGTGATTACTTGGTCTGTCCTTAGTGCCTATAAAGATATTCCATTCTTGTCTTTTACGTGCAGAAGAACTTGAAGATTACAGCTTTGCCCTTTCCTCTTTTCTAATTATTCTACACTAAACAAATTTTGTTCTCCTAATGTATTCCTAATGATTATGTATTCTTAAAGTTTAGATTTTTTTCCACTCCGTGTGCAAATTTCTCTAAATGTGCTGTTCAATCTGTATGTTGTTGGCCAATTGCTGTGTGTTTCACTGCTGCTGAGCAGAGCATGAACAGAGTTTGCCATTCTTTTTTTTCCAACTGTAGCTCATTGCACTCTCACTCTCTAATTATAGCCCACTGTAACTCTCAGGGGTTTTTCCCGTGTTTTTGTTGTCTGGCTAATTTTCCCCCTTGTATTTGAATTTGTTTTCATGGTCATCGTAGTACTTTGCATCTATCTCTAAGAGTTTTTGGATCATCCAGCTTGTGTTTACTGAACTGTTTGCAATCGTTCCCACATTAGTTACCAGCCCAGATTCTGACAGTGTGCTTTTTTAGTTCATTGGCAGTGTAATAAGGAAAATATGAAATAAAGCTAGCTGCATGAAAGATCATCGTGTAATCCCATTTGACTCCCAGTTTGCAAGGGAAGTATTCCTAATTACTTCTTCATATAGTTGTCATAACTGCTTTTCAGTTTAGGCCATAATTCCCTATGCAACTTGTCAGATTCTCGGATGGCTTAGATTAAAAGCCTAATCAAAGCCAAGTGTGTCACATCTGTGGCTTCTCCCGTGCTCACTGTGTCAGAAAAAGGTTTGTTCTTGACAAAAATTTGTTCTTGACAAATTCACATTATCTGCTTTTTACTTTCGTATTGTTGTCTTAGATACTCAATGAGTGACTGCTTAATAACCCATTCTGTTATTTTCCCAAAGACTGCAGTTAGGTTGACTGTCTCTCTTGCGATTCTCCAGTGCCCTGGGACCTCTTTTCTTGGGCCTTTGAAGCGTTACAAAGCCCTGTGTGTTTCTTTCATGCATACAAAGCCACCAGTTTTCCCACTCACGTACACTTCCTCCTGCCAGTTTCCTAAAATACAGTAAGAATAATTTGGTAGCTGGAAGATGATGGGAAAATAGATGTTTCTGGAATCTGTGCTGCCCAGTTAGGTGTGGACACAGCCCCCTGGGAAAGGGATAAATTATGTGACTGTTGGACAGCTCAACTTCGCACACCTAATCCATCTCAAATGTTTATTTTGAAAACATTTTTTTCTCAGGAACAATGAATCAAAAATAAAAGACTCCTTTACAATGTATTCAAATATCGATTTACAAGCTGTAGATTGATACAAGCTATATTCTGAAAGTAATGAATTTTCTGCTAGAAAGCTTGGCCAACCTTTAATACTGTGTTGCTTCCAGTCAGTTGTATGGATTACGTAAGTATATACCTACTCAGAAAAAAACCTGTTACAAGTCATATCATGGCCATAGAAAGCAAAATGTAATGACTTCTAGTAGAATCAGTTTGGAATGTTTGTGTTAGACTCTATACTTCAGTCATATGGAAGCAGCTCACTGGAATTAGTTGTGTGTATTGTAAAACTGGGCACATAACTGTGGTGGAAGAGTAAGGTCAGGTAAGAGAAGAAGTGTTCTTAAATATTCTAATATGTTTCTATGAGAGCACTTTGGCTTAAAGTTCCAGCTGATCTCTGGAAAACAGTTTTCATTGTCATCAAATGACAGTATTTCAAATCAACTTTAGTGCAGTCTGGCATCTTGATTGCACCCGTGTGACACAGGGCTGCTGTGGATGGTGAGCAGAAAATTCCCAAAGGGAAACTTGGCTGCTGGAATGCATTATGAATGCATTGTTCTTTAATGGTGTCTTCCATGTAATCACGTGCAGAGACATATTGGACCATCATCTTAAAAACATTATTTTTTTTTAATTACTGAGTTTGGTGCACTGTGACATTTGAAAGTGTTCCATATATAGAAATACAGCATTTGCCAGAGAGCGATGGCCTCTGTACACGAGCAGCATGTCATACAGATGGAGAGGCTGTTCATAGGTGCAGTTGTGTAATTTCTTTTCCCTTCACTCTTTATAACAATTATTCTTACCCCTGCACATCTGACAACTGCAGCCTTCATTACAAAGACTCTTTGAACAACAGGATAGAGAAATATAATTTTATCTTGCCCATAACAAAACCAGGCGCATAAAAGCCAAGTGACTTGTCTAATATGATGCCATATGGCTTTGATTTTGTGGATATAGAAGTGCATGGTTAGTGGAATCTGAGTGTCCAACTACCTTAGTTATTTTTGTGAAGTTGGGAAAAATATATATATATATGAAGTAGACTGTCCTGGGGTAGGTTGCCAGAGCTTGCAGTCATGTAAGTTTGACCACAATCTTGAATATATCTGGAGATGAGCACTTCAGCTTACTTCAAGAGAAAAAGTTACAACTTATATGTTTATCATTTTTAATATTATCATTGGTTCACACCTTAGAGAATATCAACATGGAAATCCTCAGTTTAGGGAGGAAAAATGAATAATTTTTTAGAACTTCATCAGTGGAAAGGACATTCCATTTTTTGGAAAATATGGATCCTAGAAAATAGGAAGTGAATCAGCTGTTTCTAGATCGTGACAACATTGAATCCTGAGTTCTTCATGGTCCAGCATATCACGGTGTGATCATGTTTTCAGCTGAATTCTTTATAAAGGCAATACAGCTCATGGGCCAGCGGTGGAATATACCTTTGTTTACAGGAGTTTCATTTGGGAACTAGTAATTCCAATGACACTGGATTAGCTGGTAGAATGGGATGACTTTGGGGAAGAGCTGTCATTCAGAGCTGATTATATAAACAGACAAAACTCTTTCCTGCTAATAGCCTTTCCAGAGTAAGTCCACATTTATAAAGGAATGTGCACTTAGTGTACTTCTTGTGGCAAAATTAAAAAAGGGTATTTTTAACTCTTCCAGGGAAAGATGCAAAATGTCTCTAAAAGACATTGTCCTAATGCTTGAGAAGATTTGCTTCTTTGATCTTAAAACAAGACTCAATTTCACTAGAGTGCCAGCTGGTGATTACATTGATTTTGATTTTTTTCTTTTCAGCTGCAAAGCGGCCTACCCTTTCAGTTGTAAGCTTGCATGACAGAACTAACCACAAAAACAGGTTCCCTTGCGTAATGGCTGTCATTTGCAGCATTTCACCACAGGGAAAAACAAAACATTGCATGCAGCATAAGGAATAAATAAGCAAAATACTGTCAGGTAGTCTTTAAATGCTTATTGCATGGTGAGTCTTCCTGTGGGCATCAAAAATACGACCATGGTTTCTTTTTGAACTGGTGTCTCCAAATACTGCTGATTTACTTCTTGAGCAGATAGGCTATGTACAATGCAGAAGATGTAGCTGATAAAATAAAAGAACTTTAGGCCCTCTGTCAGCCAAATCAGAACTGCTAAAAAGAAAATTTTCCTCTGTTCCAGAAGCTCATTTCGGGTTTGATGCTGCAATCTTTATGACATTACAGGCTATATTAAATACCATCCTAAAAAGTATAAAGTTGACAGGTTCAGAATCCTTGGGATAAATTACTAGCCAAGTCTTGGCTTTGGCTTGCAGAAATTACCATCTCTCTAAAAGTAATTTTAGATGTTTATAGCTGTTCTGATGGAGTGGCTCAAATAGTTGACAGTATGATGGTCAAAGTTATCTAGCATTACCTAATGATAAAGTCAATACCAGTCTCCCTTTATCACCCAGAGTAGTTTCTCTGAATTCTTTGGGTTGTAGGTGCAGATCTTAATAATCTTGACACATCTGTTCTAATTGTCTGTTGGTTTGTGGGGTTTTTTTTATGTTGTCAGAAACGAAAGAAATTTAGAAATTACTCATTGAACCATTGCCAGCAATAAAGAATAGCTACAAATTTTCCTTTCACTTGGCAATGAAAAAATAATTGGATTTGATGACAGACCCAGTGGTTATTTAGAGAATTGTTCCAGGCAGATTTGATGTAGATAAAATTTATATTTAAGAATGTTGTGTCAGAGCTGTTGATTTTTTGAAAGCACATCTGGACCGTTGTTAATATATGAACCCAACATATATGAACCCAACCTTCCAAGAAGCTTGGAAGGATGGATGTTACCTTTGGACAAAGAGTTGCCAAGCTATAATAAGAACTATAAATTTGTTATTTAGGTTGGAAGTGACCTCCAACCTGCTCAAAACAGGTCTAACCAGACCAGGCTGCTCCATGGCCATGGAACAGCCAAGTCCTGAACATCCTGAACAAGTCCTGAACAAAAAGATGAAGATTGTACACCTCCTCTGGGTAGCCAGTGCCAGTGTTTGACCACTGTCCTGGTAATTTTTTTTCCCCTAATAGTAACTGGAATGACCATGTTTCAACTTTTGTCCTTTGCATTTTTTGCTATTACTGTGCACCTTCAAGAAGAGTCTAGCTCTGCCTTTTTGCTGTCTTTCAGTTAGGTAATTTTAGAGAGCAGTAGGGTCACCCTCAGCCTTCTCTCCAAGCTGAGCAGGCCTGGTTCTGCCAGCCTTATCTTGTGTGTCGTGTTCTCTAGGCCCTGACTGTCTTGGTGGCCAGTGGCTAATCATTAAAGGTATCATATACCTTTTCTATTTTTCTGTTTGATAGTGTCTGTTTCATTTAAGCCAAGGTAATAGCATTCAAAAAAAATTATTTTGGCTGTTCAGTTAAATATTTTAGTGTCAGTTTCTAAAATACTATGGTGATCTAGCATATCCAGGTGAGATACTCGTCAATCATTAACTGGCTGGTGTGAAAGTGGTCTTAGGGAACACCTGTTGCTGTGAGTGTGAAGGTGGCTTTTGCCATGAACATGGACTTTTACTATAATTGTGGCTAGCAGGAATAATCACCAAAAGTGCTATTTCCTGGAAGTACTTGGCCTCCCAAACTATTTTGTGTTTATTTGTGTCCTCACCCAGATGGAAACCAGAGACATTGGTGCTTAAGCCACACACCAAGGTCACTCGGTAGCATTTTTGAGTGGAACCTGGTAGTTCTCAGCCAACAAAATGGAAAGAAAAAACCGTGTAAGGTTTGGTAAAGGGAATATATTTTTTTTTATAGCTGGGCTTTGGAAAACAGTGCCACAGCTTAATACTAAGAATGAGAGCTTAGCAAGTATTTGCATTTGTAATGAGAATATCCCTCAATCAGATGAGCACATACAAAAGGTAGAAATTATTTTTTTCTTGCACTAATGCTTAGTAAGTCTGTCTTTGAGCACTAGAGGGTGCTCCTGCATTTGCAAAGAAGTGGCTCTCTCCGGTGATGTGTTCCAGAGAATTTGCATGGGATTCTTCAATAATTTTAACTACCTTAATTATGTAGTATCTAGGAGAAGGACCATACTATGCTGTATGTGTTCTGGTTACATAGCAACAATGCTGCCCTTGCCCCGTTTGATGTTCTCCATTAAGACACGCTCTTAGATAACTGAACCGTGGCCTTTAAGTCTGAACATCCCCAAATCACTGAAGAGGAGGGGAATGGATCCAATCCTTGCAGCTACTGATGTTCTGGACTAGCAGTGATTCCTGGTGGGACTGCAGAGGCAGTGGACTGGGCAGCATTAGCAGCCCTGTTCTGCCTCTTTCCACAGTTGTCTGGTTCCTGTGCTTCAGGGAAAGGTCTGCAGAAGCAGGAAATGAGGATAAACTAACTGAGCTTTGCCATGTTCACAGCAAAACCAAGGGGCATTTGTAATGCCTAAATAGCATGGATGTTTTAGCTATTAAATCTTTCCTTCCATGAAAGGAATGATGATGATTATTCCCGTTTTACAAATGGATAAAGTGGGAAATATAGCCTCCTTTTTCTCCTCCTTCAAATGCACTAATGCAGGGGGCAGCTGTGAAGGTAGAATTAAGCAATTTGACCAAAACTGTGTATGGGGTGGGAATCTCATAGTCACTGCCTGCATCCAGCAGAGGCCTTTGCATCTCTGGGGAACAATGCAGTCTGCTCAAAATTGTGATGACAAAAGTCGCATGCTCTGGGAGAGAAAGAAATCTTTGAATTGCAGAACAAGCCCTCATATATATTTTTTTGTAAGTAGGTAAGTATATTTGCTTATACTTACCTACTTTGTTTCCTTTACCCCACAAAATTCTTTAGTTTTTGACAACTCTACTAAGGGGAAGTTGCTGAATAGTTTTTATCATGAGAACTTTTGTTCATATGTAACTTGTCCTAAATCTGACTTCAAATTAAAGGCTACACGACCATGACATCTGTACTAGCTGAAATATTGTTTTAGTCCAACTACCTTAAAATTAATAGTTGACACAATCTGAGGAAAAAAAATAGTATTTTAAGATCAACATTTTGTTATACAGTAGTGCAGACAAAATGCTTGCTTTGAGTGGCTACAGTGGTGAAATAAGAAACGTGTCAGCAGAGTTGTTTGCCTGTTTCTTAGGATCATAAACCGCTACTTGAGTGTTATAAACTCTGGCTGTTCAAGGCAGATGCAGCAAGTGTGGTCCTTGGAGCATTCACACCAACTCCTGGGTGTTAATGCTCGTGCTACCCTCTGACTGAAGAACCCCCTCTTCCTTAGCTGTGATTCCAAGGCAACCAACCGCTTCTTGTTGAAAATGCTTTTCAGAAGATTATGATGAGCTGAGAGAATCTGAAGATGCTGCAGGCATTATACTACTTTGAAGGGCTGTTGACAGCTTTGGTTCAGGATTTGTAGGTGTTTCCTTTGAAACTTCTACTTTGAACTCCTCATAACTTTCTGAAAGTTTAACCATTCTGCTTGAAATTTTCCAGGCAGATTCTACTGGAGATTGAACATTTAAGGGGAAAAAAAAAAAATAAAAATGGGGGGCGGGGGGAAATGGAAAACATTTCAGAACCCTAATTTAAAAAATAAAATAAATTCAATGTTTTCTGTTAGATCTGATAAGATTGGAAAATGAGAGCTGACATTTTGACAGTGGAACAGCCTCTATAGAAAAAGGCCACCTTTGAGTATTGCCATCAACTTTATCGTTGAGCCAAATTTTGATCCTTTCAAAAGTGTTTTTCCTGTAAGTACATTATAGGTTGAATCATGTAATGGGATGTGCACAGCTCAATGTATATATAGCCCTGTTTCCCTTTCTGGGATCACATGCAGACATTCACCTCATAGTTCAAAGTCAGAGACCCAGCATTCAGCAGCTGACCATGGCAGCGTTAGTTCCACCATTACTGCAAAGCACCTAAATGTTATACTCAAATGTATTATGTGATCTGTGAATTAGGAATACAATAATATAGCTTATGATCTGCAACTTTATACAGCGCATCTTGTAACATACATCAAATGGTGACATGTTCCCCTAAAGACAAGGGTTAACCGGTCTTTTAAAGCTAAACCCATCTTCACAGACCAGTGAACAGCAGCATGGCATCCTCCATGGGTTTTAGAGAAATTATTTTCCATAATTAAAAAAGCAACATGAATCCTGTAACTAACTATAATGTGTAATTGTAGAAGTTAATGGTTGAGGGTTTGAATTCTTGATTCTCTTATATAAGAGGTAGGGGAAAAAAAAGAATAGGTTACACTAATCATGCCTACACGCTTCATAGGAAGCTTGCAGGATTTACATAACCTAGTAGTAAAAGAAGATTTCTTGCTTAGTAAACTGACAGAACAGCCAGATAATTTCACTGATGTGAGGTGGGACTGCCGATTTCTAAATGTGAGAGGAAAATTCAGGACCTTCAGCCCTTCTAGAGCTGTGTTCATTACAACTTACATTCATTACAACCCCTAAGCATGTGCAGATGAATTCCTGAACTGAGATTGCCATCCCCAAGGAAGGTTGAGTTGGTTAGTGACTATGTTACTTGGCAACAGATGGTCCAGCAATAACTGTATGAACATGTATAGTCTAAAAGGCATGTCTAGAAGGCTAGGTACCAGTAACATTAGGGTTCAAATAACTGTGGATCTAAAAAAAGTAGCACCTATTTGCAGCAGGGTAAATGTAAACATAAAAATGTAAGTCTCTGACTCAATAGATTTCCAAAGATGATTAAGAATGTTAGTAATTTAACCAATACTTAATTAATTTGAAATAGTTTTATAGAGTTTGTGTAAAATTTTCCATAGGCAGGATTTGCTTTCTACAAGGAGAGGATAAAAAGATACATGCTTGCAAAATTCACCGGTGAGCTTCTGAATATGAGGTTTAGATCGCGAATTATCTGTAGTCAAGACATTGTCATGAAAATTGTGGTTGCCAGATTCTTCTCCATTTGAAAAGTGATCTTTTGATTTTTTTAAATATTTTTTTTCTTTGTAAGTAAAGAAAAGCCTATTGAGAAACTGATGGGAGGTCCAAGAGCAGCGAGGGGGCTGCAAAATTGGAGTTCTAAAAATTATACCAGCTCCTGTGTCAGAAACATGAATAGAAGAGGAGGAGGAAAATTAGTTTTAAGAGACAGAGCTAATTGAGTGCTCTGTCTACACAGTGTTGTGGATTTAAGTTTTGCCTGGAAAATATCCTGCATAATAGGAACTCTGATGGTAGAAAATGGGTTGAATAACACAACTTAATAAGTGTGCAGTGCTGAGGATTCATTTTGGGATTTAAGGTGCATTACAATGCTGAAAATGAGAGCCCTTTCTGACACTCATTGTTATTTGTTAAATACCACTGGTGTGTCTGAAGTCTCTTGTTTCTGTCTTACAAAGTTGTTAATAACATTTAATGGCTTAGCTACTTCTGCACTTTTTTTCCCTTGGCTTTTCTTTCACAAATGGAGATTTTTCTTTTAAAGAATTATTGATGATGGAAAATTACTCGTAGTGTGCAAAGAGAATTTTTTAAACATCTGCTTTCAGCCTGTTTGCCTCAGAAAACCAAAGTTTGTGTGATCACAATCAGCTTGTGTGTATATGACCAGTGTCTTAAGTTACAAACACACACAAATTTCAGTTAGATTTGCAGAGGAATAACGATGTTCCTCCAGGCTTTATGAGAATGTCTAAAGCATCTTTAAAGAAAGACTTAAGTGTGAGCACAACCCTAGCTAGACATCAGAGAATCCAGGTGGTTATGAGCCTTTATTCAGTGCCTGGGCTGAAAAGAGGCTGTGGTCAAAACAGTCAGAAAGGAGAAACATGAGTATATAAAGAACCAGGCCTCATTATTTCTTGTGCTTGCAGAAGTGCTTGTCATTTAGTAATGACAAGGAGTCCTAATGAAAGGCAGAGACTAGTGGTTGGGAAGTGTATTTGCTTAAGATTGTTGCTTATTTTAGTTAAACATACTGTCCTTGTTCAGTCAGGCTGGAGAGCATACAGCGACTGGAAACTACAGATAGACGTGCTTGATAAAGAAACAAATGGTTTGCTCAATGATAAAGTGACACCATACAGTTTGCTAACCATTCCTTTGCTCTCTGAGATGCTTCTATCTGTAGCAGTCCAGGTATAGATTATATAAAAGGAAGTTAAAATGTGTATTTTGTGTAAGCTAGAATTGCTTCACAGCTTTTGCAGTGCAAGTATTCCTTTTATTTACTAGTGCCCAGAGCGTGGCAAGCCCTCCCATAATAAGTATTTTGTTATAACTGGAGAGAAGGAGGCACAAAATGTTGGACCGACTTGTCAGAGGATGCACAGAAGTCCGTGAAGAGCTGGGAATGCAGGAATCCCAGTTTTCCATCAACATTTATTTATTTATTTTGTTTATTATTTGTTTAATTTGTTAATATTTATTTGTTTGTTCATTATTTCTGCTATCTGCCCCCGCAGGTGATAATTGATTGCACTAATGGAGTAGGGAAGCTCATTAAATATTTTAGCATCTACTAATGCCATTTAGCTTGATACATCCTGTTTGATGTCTTGACTTCATTTTATGTAAAGTTTTTTTTAGAGATACCAATTGTTTTAAGTGTTTTTTCCTCTTTCAGCTTTGTAGACTTATCTTCAGGGGACTGTGACATTTAAGATGTCCTTACGTGACAGAAAAGCACTCCTAACTAACTGGTTGAGACAATCTTTAAAGCCCATTGAAGTTACTTTTTCTTTTTCTTTATTTTTTTTTTTAATCTGATCTTCTGAATTCAGGAGCATTCAGTGGAACTTGGAAAGCTGGGCATGCTGCCGGGCCTGCAGTTCCCTAGGCAGGTGCACCTAAAAGCATTCAGCTGTAAAGAAAGCAAAGCTAGCCAGATGTTTGAGAGGGAGAACAGGAAAGCTAATAACAGCAAACCATTTAAAGCAATCAAAGTATTTTTGGGTCTCTGAAGAAAGCAGACAACTGTGACAATGCTTTTACCTGTGGCCTGCTGGGGCAGCATAAGACTCTGAGTAGCTGCCTTTGCAGATGGTGGAGATAGATCTGGCCAAAATTTGCTCCTTGGACTAGGATTTTATCAGTGACTTTCTTTTCATTTGTGCTTAAGTCCTCTCACAATACAGTTAAATGCAAAAAGCAGTGATTGGTCTGGAAGATGAATGATCAGTAATTTATGAGCTTTGAGGAATTGTTTCAAATAATTCATAACAGGACTTGGGTACGTGTTGTTAGAGTTTGATCACACATCTACAATAATAGCTTCTGGACCCAATTCTAAGAATAATGTTCTTGACAAAGGCAGCTGGTCATGTCCTGCCCTTCATCCCACTGTCTGAAGAGCATCAGGCCCACGTCTGTCTAAGGAATGCACATACAGCAATAGTTGTTTGG
>BJBW01005239.1:0-13163 GCA_004320125.1 Scolopax mira | reverse complement strand
TTGGAAAACCAAATCCAGATGTATGTTCTGCGTGGTTCAGACCAGAGGGATAAAATTGTTTCTCTACCTTCCCATGCAAGTTCCTTGCCCTGAGCTGCTGTTCTACCACTGTTGCTTTTCATGAAAACCTTTGGAAGATGTGCTTTTGTTTTACTGCAGAACAGAAGTCCTTTGGAAGTCTAAAAGGTTTATAGGTCAAAATATTTTCTGTCCAGCTTGCTAAGTGTTCTGCTTTCTGATTATGAGCTTCCTTGGCAGCTGTGTTCGAGTCAAATGGTTTCCCTCTGCAGCAGAGTTTTTTGAGAGCACAGTTCTTTCATAGATGCTAGAACTAAGTTCTAGAACTTAGTCCCATGCTAGCGTGGGTGACTGCTTCCCCCATCACTTTCAGAACTAAGTACATAATTTAATTTTTTAAATTCAGCTGTACTTCAGTGAATGTTTCTCATGTGCACAGAGCCATCCTACTGCATATTCACACATAGTAATATAAACAAAAAAGCGTAAGCTAGCAGAACCTACACAGGCATCCACATGTTTTTCTGTGCTGTCTGTAAAAGAAGAAAGAAAAAAGTTATTATTTCCACATTCACAGTTGGTGAACTCTTGGCCTCACTGATTTTAGCGGCCCTAGATTTTGCTATGGAAGGTGGCTGTAAAAATTGAGCTGAAGACAGCTACTCTAAAACTATCGTTATGTAAATATAAAGTGCACAGTCACTGCTGGTTTTTTAGCACTGGTGATTTTTCCACTGATGAAAAAAGTTATGAAAAACTATTTCTTCCCCATTAGGTACTGCTTGGTTAATTGCGTAGTCATGAGAGCAAAGGCTATGTGTGATTTTAATGAAGGTATAGTGTAGAAATGAATGGAAACTAATGCTTTAAAGCAAGAATTTTCTGAGCTATAAAGTATTTATAGATTCTCTTGATTTGTTATTACTCAAGCTGTGCACAGTGATATGATTTCACTAGTGACTAATGTGTTTCAGCCGTTTCCTGGGGGAATGAGGTGCCAGGGCTTTCTGGTCAAGGGCTGTGAAATTTCCCACTTTCAGGACTTTGTTGGTCTGGAGCAGGGTGGTGCATTGAACATGATAGCACTTGACAGGTCATTACTGGTCTCTAATCACTTTCTGCTCTGGACAATTGTTTTCTCTCTGAGTTTCCTTTGTTAGGAGGATGAGTAGGAGCCAAGGATGTAACTTACCATGTCTCCCATAGTTCTTTCTCACCTTGGAGACAGCTGCCCACGTTGCAGTCTAGAGCACATTGGTGAAAGGGTATATAAGGAGGTTGTTTGCTGTACTAGTTCTGTTGACTAAGCAGTAAACTGATGGGAGACAAATGTTCAGGAAAGATAATTTCAGGGCTGTGAGGACTTAAAATTTTATTGCAATCCTTACAATATCTGATGGGAAATGGTCAGGGTTTTGTGTTTGGTTTTTGCCTTCAAAATCCTACTCCTGCATTAACTAAGTAAATAAAAGCCTCAGTGGTTTTACAGTGATGCCTGGCAAGGGCTCAACAGAATAGATTCACAATACTCCATGTCACGATTGTATTTAGGATTGTTGTTTGTTTAAGACTACTTGCACGAATCTGCAATAGTAAAATTGCAGCCGTACTGTGGTTTAGATTATACCTGTTTGGCAGGGTCTTCCGTTTGCTTTTAATATTGAATTGCTTCACTCTGCAATGTGTGCCTCTGAAACAATCTACCTGTTCACAAACCTAATCCGTTTCCAATTAGTTTTACAGTGTTTCCCATAAGCTCTTGTCTTCTGATAGTGTTCTCTGCATTCCAAAACATTTATTTTGATAATTTTATGTTCATAAAGCAGAGAAAATCTTGGTTATGGCCTAGGGGAAGCTTTACAGACTTTGTTTTGGTTGTTTTTGAAAACTGTTAGCTCTTCATATTTTCCAGATTCGAAATAATAATTGATTCAAATTTTCCTGCTTACTGATACCATTACTGTGCACTTGGGCGTTAGCTCTGCAGTGTTTTTCAAGTCTAAGTAGTGTTTATTACCTTGTCTTTGCTTACAGCTTTACTAAAAAAGAAGATAATACAGAATGTTCAGTTCTGCCATTCAGCTGAAAAAGAAGCAGTGGCCAGAAGAGTGTGCTGAATAACAAATATAAATAGCTCAGACATTGCGTTAAGATCTTATAAAATTAATTTCAAACAGATCTTAAAACCACGGTTGTGTTAAAAGAAACAAAATCAGATCAATTTCTCACCAGACAAGACACAAATGTAGTTTCTCACTGCAAACATGAAAGTGCCGATGACTGATACTGGTGACTAAGCGAAAAATCTAATGGTGTTTGTTTTCTTTGCTTGTTCACATAAATATATTACTTTCCTGAGACAAGTAAGCATCTGGAAATTTTGGAATTTTTGCTTAAATGGAAATTAGTAGCTTCTCTGTTAACTGCTACCTATAAAATATATTTTAAAGTGATGCTATAATATTAAATATGTAGCATGAATTAATGCAATTATATATGTCTTCATGTTATGAGGAAGCATTGATTAAAGATGGTTCATGCTGTTATTGAAATGCTGTTCTTTTCTAAAATCTGAAGGACTAAAAGGGCCTACATTTCTTCAACTTGGACTCTCAGTGGTATCTGAATGTTTAAGATGTATAAGAAGGGTGCATATATATCTAAATATACAGATGTATACATATATATCTAAATACAGATATATACATATACAGATAGATCTAAAGAGTGGAATCCAGTGACAAGACTGGGCTTACCCTCAGGAGTAGCAATCAGATTTAGAGGAGGTATGGAAAATAAAAGTTTACAGCTCCATCTAACAGCTATCAAATGATTGATATTGCAGTATCAATAGCTGACAAGCACAAACCACTAAGAGGTGCTAGAACTGCACGTCCACATGCATTGCATCGCCTTTGGGCTTCCTCTCCTGTAGGGGGTTGTCCTCTGAAGAATGAGGAAGGGAGAGAAAAAGCTATGCGTGTAGTTTTAGAACTATGGCGGTCTAGCTTTATCGTCACGCTCCTTAGGGGGCAAAAAACGAGTTGTAAATGAGATCGACTTATTTATGCTTAGTGTAAATTTCAGGAAGTAGTGAATCAAACTAATGTCCTTAACCTGAATGCGTTTTTCTCATCATTAGCAGAAATTCAGATACGACCGCTCAGGAAGAGGAAAGTGTTTTCTTGTAGGATGTGCAGAAAACGTGTTAAGATTCTATAATTTAGTTGTGAGCAAACATGTTCTTTTCAACAAATGAAAGTAAATTGAATACTTTCATAAAGTTAAGAAGTTCAACAACAACTTCTACAACAGTCCACGTTTCATGACTGATGAAATCAGAATAAGTTTTGAGATTGCCTGGAAAACTGCCATGCCATTTCCATCATACTTAAAAGATGATAGCTAACAAGTGAAAAGATGTCACCAGCTGTGGTGAGCAGATGCTGATATGCAGAGTGTCCAAGTGCAGTTACTAGTGATTTTTTTTTTACTTTTCTGATAACAAATGCAAGGAAGTTTTCTATTGGTGTGGTTTTACATGTAAGATAGGTATTCCTTCTGTAATAGCCCTTTCTTCCCGCTTTTTTTTTTTCCAGAGTCAAGATGACAGATTTGCTTTCACTGCTGAATGGTATGACCCAAATGCTTCACTCTTCCGGCGTTATGAACTTCTGTATTATCCAAAAGATGGATCAGTAGAAATGGTAAGAATAAAAGAAAAACTCTATTGTCATAAGTGTAATATCCGACCAAGCAGTTTGTAAAATGGCAAGCCACTGCCATGCCTATTAATTTTCCAGGTAAGGAAAATGTACTTAAAGACTTATGTTGCTCTGTTTCTGAAACTAAAAGAAAAGCAAAAATTCAAGTTCACAGTGAAACATGTGAAAGAGCTTCCATGTTTATGATTTTTTTTCCT
Source organism: Scolopax mira (assembly GCA_004320125.1). Taxonomy (NCBI): domain Eukaryota; kingdom Metazoa; phylum Chordata; class Aves; order Charadriiformes; family Scolopacidae; genus Scolopax; species Scolopax mira. The sequence goes on along the minus strand of BJBW01005239.1, from coordinate 9,223 downwards.
TAAAGCTCACTTTGGCTTAGAGAGATCAATTTGCACAATTCTGTTTTCATTCAATCTCTACTTGGATTTCAGAATTGAAACTCAGCAGCACTAACCTACTGCTTGAGAAACATAAATTGAAGCTGATTCCAAACAGGGGCATAATCTTCTGCTGGAATTCGAGAAGTCTCAAAAGAGTAAAATATAAAAGAGTATTATCAAAGTAGAAGAAATAGTAAATTGTTCTTAAATTGGTTTTAATGAAAGTAAAGGTATTTCAGAGAGTGGGGTCTAATTTTTTCCATCAATGATGATTGCACAGACCTTTCTGACTTGTGGTTCATACAACTAATACTCATTGTTTATTGATAGCAGGTTAAAACAAGCATTTTGCAGCAGCAGGCATATATAAAAAATGTAATAAGTACTGTAAAGATAATTCTAGTAAACCAACTGATAGTTTATGCTTCCTTTTAGGAATGAGTGAATGGTTTGGACTAGACTTTTCTGATTTTTAATGAAGACCTAAGGGTCTGAGAATAGCCTAGATTTGGATATTCACACTTAGTAATTTCATTATCAAATTGTAGTTTTCTTGCTATAGATATCAAATGCATAAATAGGAAAGCTAGTGGAATCTGCCTTTTCTTACCCAAACTGCTGCTCGCTGAAACCATGGTATTGACCAGTGTGAGGAGATGCACTTTGTCCGTTTTACCGTTACTCTCTTTAAACAAACTCTGTCGTGATGTTGTCGCTGTTTAAGTTAGTTCTTTGTATCATGTCTGTATGTGAGGATTTTATCTTTTTATTTCCCAGAGACAGTTTAGCTAATCAGTCAGGAGCCGTAATAATCTTCCTACACAACCATGTGTAGGCTGGCAAAATAGTTGTTCGTTTCACCTAGACGTCTCAAAACCAAGAGCTTTTAAGGTGTTCTTGAGCTTCTTAACGCGTTCAGCATCAAATACCTATAGCTTGGTGGACTTGCATTTTGCTAGTGTGTCCTTAGGTTAAGATAGTATGGTGTGTATATGGACTGAGTGTGATCACGACAGGAGTTAAAAAAGCAAAAATGCATGTAACGCCTCTATAGAAAGAATATCTCAAAATCACTTTTGGAGTGAGTTTGTGGACGGAGATTAAATTTAGACTTCTCTTCTGTTTTTTGGTTGGTTTTTTTTTTTTTAATTTCTGCAGAATTTGGTACTCTTTATTACTGCCTAATTCTTCTGCATCTTTTTGTATCTTCCTGAGAAGATAACAGCCCACTCTTACCTCTAATGTATCTCAGGAGAAGGAAGGTAATGTGTATGAGCCAACTTCTCCCTGCTTATGAGAAAGATGTTTCATCCCTTTTCCCACCTACCTGTCAATAGCTCTCCTTTATGACACCACCTCAGGTGGAGGAGGTGGAGCAAGCTGCTGGTTTGTGTTACATGAAGTCCTTGGCTTTAATTTGCAATGTCTTGGTTCCTGTGAAGAAAAATGACAGTGGGAATAATGAGACAAGTTTACTTCTTCAAGAGCTGGAAGTTTGGTTTCTTAAAATGTAGAGTCCTAACTGTACTTCTCATGGGCTTCAAACTTCTTAAGACAGTGAACTGCACTAGGGCATGATCACTGCAGCCCAGGCTGCCTTCAACTTTGACATCCCTGATGATTTTGCTTGCATTTGTGACCAACAGGTCCAACAATGCATCTCCTCAAGTAGGGCTGGTGATTTCTTGTCTCAAGAAGTTGTCACCTAGGCACTCTAGAAGCTTCCTGCAGCCAGCTGTGTTGCTTTTCCAATAGGATGTTGGGGTGGCTAAAGTCACCCAGCAGGACGAGAGCCTGTAATTGTGATGTCTCTTCCAGCTGGAGTAAGAAGGCATTGTCGACAAGCTCTGCCTGGTTAGGCGGCCTGTAGTAGACTCCTACTACAAGGTTCCCTTTGTTATCCCGATCTCTAATTCCTACCCATAGGATTCCACTTCCCTAGGAAACTGAAGGCAGCTGTAATATCTAAATGCAGTGAAGAAACTGTTCAGCAGGTTGCCTTTTGTGCTTTACCAGCACACCCAGAAACTGCACATTAACATCTTGCTTCTTGCTTGGAATGATGATATGTAGCTGAATTGTCTTGACAGGCTTTTAAGCTTGCAGCTCTAGGCAGTGAGAGTGTCTCTAGTGTTGCAGCCATCCATCCATCCCTAATTCTGAGTTTTATGCAGTCAAATAAAGCATAGTTTCACTGGAGTGATGCCCTGAAGAGAATGATGCCACAGTGTGTATCTTGATCACTCCTGGTGTGAGCCATTGATCTATGAAACAGTATAGATCTGCTAGAGGGAACTCTCAGTGAGACTGGGCAGAGGTATCCACCTGAACCATTTATCACAGGTTCATTCCATTTACCCTGAATTAGCACAAGCTAATGATAAAATAAAAAATGCAAAGATAGCTGTCAGCCTGAGACTATTTGACTGGAATAAATCTGTAATTGTAGTTTAGTCTTCTAACTTTTCCTGGCATGCCTTAAGTTCAAAGGTTTAGAAATTAAATCAGTTTAGTGATAAGATTCAATCCCACATTACCAATTACTATTGAAATTTCTGAAGATAGAGTAAAAATTATCTTGAGTTTGCCCACAACTTAAACCTCTTGCTATGGTAGGTTTCATCTTCTTTTCTCTGCAGTATGATGTGAAGAACCATCGCACCTTTCTGAAGCGCACCAAGTATGAGAGCTTACACCTTGAAGATTTATTTGTGGGCAACAAAATTACTATTTTTTCTCGTCATCTATCCTTGGTGGACTATGGGGATCAATATACAGCCCGCAAGCTGGGGAGTCGCAAAGAGAGGTGAGAAAGCACATCTTTTTTAAATCTTCCTTTGTGGTTGGGGTTTCAAAGTAGTTGTTCTTTGCTGGAAATGAGAGAAGTTTTCTGTACAATGGGTAGAGGAGGAGATGGCCACAAGTTTTCATACAGTTTGAAGTGATATGGTATACTGAGAGCTGGAGAGAAGCACAGTGGCCCTTGCTTGTGGGCAAACCCATGATTGCCATTGTTACCTGATAAATCTTCAAGGCTGGCTTCTCCATGGTGTCAACTCTTGCCTCCTCTAGGTTTCTTGGGAGAGAAGAGGAGGAAAACAGAAAGTTTTGTTCAGCTTTGTTACTTCCTCAGGGCAGGCAGTAGTAGGATTCCTGTTTGTGAATTCTCTTGGATCAGAATTGTTATGGTAACCTTGATGTGTACTGGGCTCTTGCAAAAATAGCACCTGTCTCTCTGGGGTCTGCAGAAGCCTAGTGCCTTACCAATTAGATCCACTCCGTGCTAGTAATAGTAACCAAAACCAGTAGGAACAGGAGTGAGAGTGTCCCATTCCCATTCTCCATTATTTTTCCCACTATGGGGACCTTTTTCTGAGACTTTTTTCAACATTTAAAATCTGTGTGCATGAGGACAGGAAGTACAGAGTGAAAATGTCAATAAAACTTAGAAGCTTATTTGTTGAAACAAATTTAATCTATAATGGATGAAGATAAGACTGATCATCTCTTTTTGGTTGAAAGACTTGCTTTGGAAAAGATTTTAAGAGCCCATTCCAGAACAAAAATATTAGAAGACACTTAATAAAATGACAATAAAATTAATTTACAAGGAATTTAAATCTGATTTGACTGCAGTGCAGGTAATCTCTGAACTTGCAAATTAACAAATTTTTGATAGCTTGCTCCACCTTTTTTTTAAAAGTGTTTTCTCACATATGATGTTGTAGTGAGACCTAGTGAGACCTACTTCCTTGCTCCCTCTCAGTAACTGGGCTTAATTTGAACTCTTTTTGGAGAGTTGTACACAAGCAAACACACAGGAAGGATTAACTACAAGTTTTAACATACATCTTTGTCTTAACTTCACAAAAACACTGCCTTGGAAATGGCTACTATAGCATCTTTCCAGAAGCATTTCTTCTGGTACTTTTTCTCCAAGGTGGGGTTGGGAATGGTGGAAGAGTAACAAAGGAGGTAGACAACACCAGAGCATGGCTTCTGTATATGTGGCTATTCTTACTGGTCCTCAGTGGAGCCTTAGGTAGATTATATCTGTCCTGTGTATGTTTTTTATATCAGTGTAACTTTTTACAGTAGTGTATTTCCTGCTCTGCCTAAACTGGCCTAACTCCTCATGCTGATGCGGTCATACCAAGAAAAGGCTTCTTGTGAAAAAATGACATTTTCTTCTTCTTGTAAGGAAAGTTGCTGTCTATACAGCAACACTATAGTTGTGTCAATGAAGTGGTGCTGGGAGGGAGTGAGGTTTTGTAGGCAGAGAATTTGTGACATGTCAGCTGTTTGGAAAACATTTTAGGAATGTTGACTGAAAGATAACATAGATATGCAAGTGGTGTTACATATTCAGAATAGCCCAAAGGAACAGAGTGAAAGGTGCCTTAAACAGGCAAGGGATCCTCAAAATCCAGTTTCTTCACAGAAGCTTTCACTGGGTAAACAGGGTCATATTAAAAGAGTTCTTGGGCAAAACAGTTGCTTATAAGGTATTTGTCTTTTGGGATTAGTCCTAGCAGTTTTTACAGCAGTGATTAATTAAATAGATAAAGTAAGATTTTTGTTAATAATTCTATTAATAATTTTAAGAATGTTGCATGAGGCAGAATGTTTCCTAATCTTTTTTTTTGCCTTTGTGCTGTACAGGATTATCACCAATTTAGTTTGACTTTGGAAATACATTCTTTGGTCACTGAGTATGTATGCAGACAGGCTCAGGAAAGACCTTTGAGGGAGATTGAGGAATGTATATCAAAAATCTTAAATGTTTTGAATTAGTGACCTTTGTCAATAAAGCAAGTCAGTGTGATTCTAGATACATAAGGTAAAAACCAGATATGTAAAAAGTGGCTACATTTGCACAGGCCCTCTCTAAAATGGGGCTAAAATTATTAAGACAATTCTATAGAGTTTCAATTTCTACACCTACTTTTCTTCTGTTGTGGGTCAATTTTTAAATATATCAATATTTCAGTGTTGTTCTTACCTGCTTCCCTCCCAGTGCATCATAAGGAAACAGTCACAAACAGTAACTAAAATGGGTAAGTAAGCATGTGCTTACTTACTTATGGAATCACTGGCATGGGATAGGGATTTTTGTTTCTCTGGTGTTTCACTTGTGATCCTGGGTGGTTGTAAACTGAGGTAAACATTTGTCTGATTAGTGTGTCCTGTCTAGATAGACTATACTTAGAGTCAGTTACTATTGCTAGGTTTGAAAATGGTGTTAGAAAGTTTGTGTCTCAACCAGAAATATTTGAATTCTTTTTTGATTGGCTAAGTTATTCTTATGCTTCTTTCAGTCATTGACATAATCCGTGTTTCTTCCTCTGCAAGGCATAAGCTACTGTCCATGCAACATCCTATTATTAGAACTAAATATATCTCACAAGCATGGCTGCAGCACGCTTTGTGCACCTTTCCTTTGATCATTTCCCATCTTCTGATGTTTCTGGAGTTGTACAGTCTCTGAAAATGTAAGCAAATGAGCTTAATTTTTATTCTTTCTCCTTTGTTCCTAGACATAAAACTGTTTCAAAATGTACTTTGCAGACTGCATCATGTCAAACCACAAGAAACATATTCCTAATTAAAACTAAAAATAGGGCACATGAATCAAAATCCAATCTCAGAAACCGTCTTCAGCATCCTGATTATACTTTTCTTATCCTGCATACCTCAGAGAAGCTCACACTGAAATGGTAAAGTTTATTTATCAGTGTTAGAGAGAAGATGTTGTAAGTTTGCATTAATATCTTCTAGGTAAATTGCTTCATAATGCAGTATTTTATTACATATTGCTAGGAATTACATTTTTCCTAGAAAGCTTGAAATTAGCAAAGTAAGGGACAGTTTATTTTGAGCATTAGCAGTCTGTTGCAAATAGCCTGTGTAATAGCATAGAGTAAAAAAAAAATCCTCAAGGAAACGCAAAGAACATTGGAGATCTTGTTCCAGTGATTTGATCCTTACTGTTTGTGGTAAACGACAGAGTTGAGAACCTCTTGTTCCAGGATGGAGGTCATGCATTGTGTGCATGGTGGGTATATGTCATCAGTCAAGCATGTAGCTGCTCCCCACCATGTACCTTGATGCATGTGGTACATCCTGTCATGTGATAAATAATATCACAAAACGAGGTGGAGCTGTGAAATCCTTGGGGAAGAGAGGAAGTGGCTATGGCCTCTAGGCTGCATGGAGTATGCTGGCAAACTGTTGAATATTGGCCAGAGGTCAGCCTTTCCTGATCTGGAGACAGGGCTAAACCAACAGACTGAAGTTGGTTGACTACTCTCACGCAGCTTCTGGCTATGCTTTACTACATCAGTCTTTTTGTGTCTCATTTCCCAATGGAACTCGGCCTAAGCTAGTCCATGTATATGAGCATCCTGATGCTCAGGAGAATCTCTGTTTGTTTCTGAAGGTCGTCTATGTCTCTCCTTTACTTTTAGACGAAGTTTCACATGCTTTCCAATCTTCCTCTTTACATTTCCTGGTGCTAACACCTCCCTTCCCTTAGATTTGCTGTGAAATAAATAGTCTGTTCCCAAAACATCTGTCAATCTGGAGTGACTTACTCTTCAAAGTAAAGGTAGTGGAAGTTCATCCATGTCCTGTAACCTCAGCATATTTGCCCTGGATAGAATATATTTCTGCTAACCATGCTATGCTGGTTTATAAAATGAGAAATTTGGAATTACTTGCTTTTCATTTAGGGAAGTACTGCAATAAAAATCTATCTTGGGTAGCTTTCTTTATTGGAAACAGTGTAAAAGATGGGAAGAGCTCTTTAGGATGGTTAGAGACGTGGAGTTTCTGAGATACAGGGTTGAATAAATCTGTTCATTTGTAAGCTGAGCACATTTGAAGCTGACTCACCACAAGATGAATGCAAATAGAAAATGCCATTTTACAGACCTTTTTGTGCTTGTTATTTTTGATTAATAATATGTTTAGTGCTGATGGTGCACTTGGTGCTATGCAAAGCTCACTAATAAAACAGTCCTGGCCTTGGGGATGTATAGTATAAAAAGATAATTATAAAAAAGACAGGACATACTTGGAAATAAAGATATGGGTGAGAGTGTAGAAATTTTTTTGATTGATCTCCCTTAGAATATATCTGTCAGTCAGTATAAGAGACATAATACCTCCTCTACTGACCTTTTATTGTGTCTATTAACGGTGCCAGCTATTTCACATGTGTATGGTATACCATGAAGTGTTGTACTGTACCAAGCACAGTAGGACCTTCTTCTCACTGGGGTCTGCAAATATTTTAAAAGTAATAATAAAACAGTCATACTTTGAGTTTCACGGAAGAGGCGCATATTTAAGTAGTATTTTTAAACAGGGAATTTTAACAGCTTTTTTTTTATGTATATAATGATTAACATTAGGAAAAAAGGGAGCTGAGCATGCCTAGGGAGACATTAGCAAATCAGTTGTGTTCTAAACCGGAGCTGTGAGTGAGGAGCTATAAACACTAGCTTAGGAAGACATGGCCAAAATGTTTGCTCTGAGAGTAAAGGGAGAAGCCAGTAAATGATGACTGCTGGTGGAACACTGTGGGCTGACTTGGTTAGAAAGCCAAGGAAATCGTAATGTGCAAAGCTCTTTCTTATCAGAATAATGTCTTCTGCAGGCATTCAGAAACAGCGTGGAAATTGATGAGACACTGAGACTAGGATGTTTGTCTGTGGCAGAATTTCTCTCTTTGATGTAATGTTTTTTTGACTGAATATAAACTCAACATGCACACCAAATGCTCTAAGGAAGCTAGTGTTGCCTGTGTATCTCTACTTTTTTTCCTTTTTTTTTTTTTTTTTTTCCAGAACACTGGCTTTGATTAAACCTGATGCAATGCCCAGGATTGGAGAAATAATTGATATCATTATTAATGCAGGATTTACAATAACTAAGGCCAAAATGATGGTGCTTTCAAGGTAAGGAGTTTTTAAGATTAGCTCTATTGTATCTAAATATTATTTTTGCAGTTAAGAATGTTCTCTGAAGCTATGCTGTGTTGTTCCACACATCAAATACATCCCAGTGAGTAATAGAGGGAAGACTCATCTGTTTCATAATCATGTAGGTTTTTGAAAGCATGTAGAAAATTAAGCTAAGTATTAAAAAGTGCAAATGAGTGTAGGTGATTAAATATGTAATGGTTCTGTATTAATCCAAGGTGACTACCATAACTTTAGCAATTCAGCAGTGTTTGCTACTGACATGTCTGTACGTCTCGCCTCATGGCTTCCTGATGCAAACCATATGGCTGATTGTAACACTGTTGTGTTTAAAGTAGTTTGTTCACTCTAAGTAAATCCATCACCTTAATTTGTTCTCTCCAAACCCAAATTTTTTTGCTTTCTAATGACTAGAGGTCCCAGGCAAAGCAAATGATCTTCTGATGTTGTTGGAGTGTTGGACAGATTTTACTTATGCATCTTCCTAATCCCCCTCCAATCTTTGCTGTGCTCCACTTTCCCCATGAGTCGCAAGATTTTAAAAAAAAGCATGCATAAAAGTAAGCATAATTAATTTACCCTAGTGCAGTAACTTTGGGGAAGTCTTCTATTTCTCTGTTGCTGCTTTGCCAAACCTGTTCATATACAACACGTCTTTGAAAAGAAAAGCTAGCTGTCTTACATAATACCATTTTCATGGTTTCTATGTGAGGTCAAGGATAGTTTTCCCCTACCTCAAAACCTTTTTCACTTTCTGAAATACTGATTAAACAACTATGTGACTTCCTCTTCTTGTCTCCACATTCACCTGCTGCAATGTTTGATTATACTGGTCCCAGATCCTCCTTCAAACAACTCCAGTTTGTGAGTTCAATCAGGTTTCTAATACTGATTTACAATTCACAATGCCTTTCAAGCCAGCTTTTTTTGGCTTGCTTTCCTGCAGTCTGAGAGATTTGGTCCTGAAATGTTATGTTGGGTGGTTCTTTGTTTCTGTGTCTGTCTATTTCTGAGCATAACGATCTATTGGATCAAGCACTGGCTGGCTGGAAGGTCCCAAAGAGTGGTGCGCCTCAGGGCTCAGTGTTGGGACCATTTCTGTTTAACATCTTTATTGATGATCTAGATAAGGACATGGTGTCATCTGCAAATTTGATGATGATACACCCTAAGTTAAGCAGGAGTGTTGATTCACATGAGGATAGGGAAGCTCTGCA
>BJBW01005238.1:0-37724 GCA_004320125.1 Scolopax mira | reverse complement strand
TCCTGTTCTCCATGACCTTTCAAAGATGATAGAGAGTGTCCCAGCAATAACATCTGCCAGCTCTCTCAGCACTCGTGGGTGCATCCCATCAGGGCCCATGGACTTATGAATGTCCAGTTTGGCCAAGTGGTCCCGAACCTGGTCCTCCTCTACTGGAGGGAAATCTTCCTCTCTCCATACCCTCCCCCTTGCCTCCAAGGCCCGAGATTCATGAGGGGCAGCCTTAGCAGTGAAGACAGAAGAAAAGTTTGGAAAGACAAAGTTGTACCTCCTTAGGTTCAGTTGCGCTTAAAATTCTGAGCAAATGCCCTAACTAGAGCACTATTCTGCATAAGATTGGTATTTCAGCTAGGTTTTGAACTGGTGTCATATGGTAGGGACACTCTGCATGTACATAGTCAGCTGAGTTCTTTATGGAGTCTACTTATAGGGATACCCTTTTTTCTGGATGTCAAAAGGATGATAGTGTAAGATGAATGTGTCTCCACACTCAGCTCAGATATACGGACAGTACTTGCAAAGATGTGTGGTATTAGTGCTTCATGTCCTTAAGGGAACTTGTGCCAATAGCGTTATGGAACTCGAGCACAAAATCAGAATTATTTTCTGGCACAGTGCTATACGTAAGCTTCCAAACTGAGTTTAAGGTGCATACTAAGCACTTGCCTTCTCTCTCTTGAAACACAGATATTTCTGCACTGTTAAAGAAAAAGGGGTCAGAAGGGAATTCAAGGACTAGATGCAAAAAAGTTCAGGGAATGGCTACAACCCCAACTCTCACATATTGTCTTTGGCAATAGGTTCTCAGTTAAGTACATTCTTGTGTGAAGCCATAAATAGCAATTTATCCTTTTAATTTTGTCCATCAGTACCTGAATCCTGAAATAACACTGTAACAACAACTACCTTATTACACTGGGATTCTGTTGGCTTGGAGTTTATCTAATAAGCTGTAAGTTTGTATTGACACCTGTGCACATACTTTGATGTGTTACTAGACTTTTTCAACTTCTGCTTATATCACAAGTAATATTATTTTAATTGCATGGTGAGGAAAATGATTATAGTATAATAACAAAGTATTTTTGCTTAAGTCATTTTTGCACTGAAAGCAAACATCTTGTTTAATATTTAGACTTTACATACTTTGCATAAGTCTCTACCAGCAGTACTTTAGAAGAAGAATTTGCTTTCTTATTCAGTGATTTTATATCTTCAGTAAAAGTTAATCTATAAAATATAAAATTAATGTGTTTACTTTAAATGCACTTATTTACAGTTATTCCTGCAAAGTTCATTACCATGACGATCATCATTTTATCTCTTTGAATTGATTATTTGTGCTGTAGCTGAAAGAAAAGTAACTTAGTGGGAGTATAATATGCTTAGAACTCAAACTACACCAAACATCAATGTGTTTTATTTTCCTGTGAAATACATTTACTTTTGATGCAACCAAATATTCATTATAACATTCTAGTATGTTCCAAATATATTGCCTTGAGGTTTTCACTGACAGGTAGTCTGAGGACCTACAGTCTGTGCAGTGTTCCATCAACATTTGCAAATTAATGTAGAAAGGCTGGTTATAAATTTTAGTTTTGCATGTGGAATTTAAGTATATTAAAAAGCACAATAAGGGAAGATCATAAAACTTTGTATTTTTTATGAAACTCTTTATGATTTGCTGTAAAATGCACTTGGATCAATCAACAGTTTTGGGTTGTATGCTTTATTGTATGTAAGAACAGAGATTTATGGTGGAAAGGTGTATACAAGATCCATAAAAGTACATAAATTAAGAACATTATGCAATTTGTAATGAGGGGTAGTTGGTGGCTATCCTGGGGTTCATACCTCTAGAACCCATTATTTTTCTTAGATGTATGTAATTAAAGAGCATAATTTGACTCTAGGTGACATACCTTGAAGTTGTGGCTACTGCATTAAATCTCTCTCATGGTAGGATCGTAATATATTTATATAAGATTCAAAATAAATGCTCAGGACAGTCAAGAAATTGCACTTATATCTCCCCAGGAGTTAAATAACAGGACTGAAATGGATAATAAATACACTGCTAAGGCAATGCCAAAGCAAAGACATGTTTTACATCTGTCCTTGAAAGTTACAATTCCCATATTTTTTTAGGCCTCTGAATGGAGCAATTCTGAATTAATGGTAAAACACAAAAATTATCTGTCAATATATGACAGATTTGAAATCTGTCCCCTAACTCAACTGCTGCAAAAGGCACATTGTGTTAGAGATCACCTGTGAGATAAATAGCACTCTAAATGGCCTAGACCAGTGTTCACCTGAAATTGCACTCAGTACTTATCATGGTATTCAGAACATTATGATTGATTCAGATGTCCATTTACACCGTAGAAATGGTGACAGCTAGGCTCTGCTCACCCTTCAATATTTCTAACTAAAAGGCAGTCTGGCTTTATTAAGAATCTTTGTTATAAGACAGGAAATCTCGATGCATTCTGTTTCATTTAAGTTTTTTATGTTATTTCAAGAAACAATGTCCGGTGCATGAACAAGATTAAATCACAAAATAATACACTTAACATATTAATTACACGAATAAAAACACAAGATTCATGAAAGAAGACAGAGCAGTAGATAATCTCTACTACTGGAAATGTTAACTCAGAGTATATTGAGAACCGACTCATAACTATAAATGAAGGAATGTGCTAAAGGGTTCAGATTGGTACAGTGGTACAGAAGAAGAGTCAGTAATCAACCTTAGCATTTAAACATATTTAAGGCTTAGCATTTAAGCATATTTAGCATTTAAACCCTTTATGGATGAGCTGGAAAGACACTAAATGTTATGCCATGAAAACAGTGAATGATGAAAATTTGCAAACTTTGTTAAAAATGCCAAAAGAATACCAAGGGAAAAAAGTTGAAAATAAAAAATTATGAGAAAAAAAGAGATCTGAAATTGTTCTTCAGATATTCAGTGTCTGTCTGAAGCTTTTGGATGGACTTATTGGCAATGGTCTTTGAACGGCACTGTTTTCAGCTCTGTTCTCTTAACAAATTAAAAGAAATACCATATATTCAGGTAAGATGTAGCCAGTAAAAGGATGCAGTAATGGTCTTCCAAACACGGCATTCTGTCTCTAATGTTCAAGGCCTGCTATAGGATGGTTCTGAAACCATCTTGTTAGATATTTTGCTTTGATTAAACGTTGTCAAATACTACTTAGATTGGTACAGTTTTTGAAGTTAAGTGGAAACAAAGAAAAGAAGTGGAAAATGTGTAGGAAGCAGTTAAATGAAAATTTGTAAAAACTAGCTTTTACCAGCATGTAATTTACCAGTAGGTAAATTGAGTTTTGGAGTTTTGAAGCAAGAGAAAGTTGGAAGCTAATTAACAATAATAATTAATAAAGGACTGTAATTTCTTCACGAGTTGCTGATTTTTAAAGAATAATAATAATTAAATATCTAATGCATAGATAAATGTATCTAGTGCAGAATAATTATAATTAATTGCAACTCTACAACAGGATAAGCAGTTCTTAGGGTAGGTAAAAGAGTTATTTCTTAAATGCTTTTGAGTGTTTTTCTAACAAGCTTACCACAAAATGTTTTACACTTTTATCTTAATACCTTACTCAGTGCACATTTCATGGCTGATCATTTGTTTGAGCTTCCTCTAAAATCAATAGAGTTCCTTACAAGATGCCAAGGCTCATCTATGCAGAACTGATTAGAAGGGCAGGCTTATAGGTAATGGGACATATATGCCAGTTTTTTATTTTATTTTACTTCCATTTAAGTCAACAACAGCAGTAGAGGACTTCTTGTTATATTTACAGAGTATTTATTTTAAGCAAATTAAATTAAAACATTCTCTCCTCTGGTTTAAATTAAATTTGGATATTAAAATAATTTCACTGCCGACTCTATCCAGATGAATACTAAATCCATAATTTGACGTAACAAGGAAATATAGTCATAATAAACTCAAATGCACATGGCAAATAACCAGGCTTCAGATGTCATTTGAATAACATTTTGTTTATGGATGATAAAAAGCCCTACATCTGACATTTCCACTAGTTACCTTCCTCAGATGTTCACCAAATGAACATATGGAATAAGTGTTATTGAAAACATCTAGTTTGCCAAGAAAACTGGATGAATTAGGACTTGGTTAAGTATCAGCACTTTTAATTATGTTTGTTTAGGTTTTTTTGGCAGAATGAAGCTATTAGGTTTTATATTTACCAGTGTAGTTACCATGTACAGTCACTGTTAGTCTGCATACTAAATCTCCCTGTAAAATTTTTTGGGGAAAAAAATAGCTGCATTTATGCTGAAAACATATCTGTAAGCAATAAGGCTTCTGTCTCATTAGCTTCCTCTTCTGTCCTTCTTTGTCCAGATGCCCAAAGGCCTCTGTTCATTGACAGGCCTTCAAAATTTCAGCTAAAGGAGGAAGGTTTTGCTTAAGTATCCAATAAAGGTGCCAATCATAGAGTCATAGAATTATGTGCATGTAGAAATGGTAGACTTGACAGTAAACGGACTACAGTTGGTATCATTGTTTCCTTTCATTCTCAGTTGCAAACTGCTATTTATTTCTTTCTTGGTGTATATAACCCAGAAATAGGCAAAAGATTTCTACTGTGTTTTTCATCCTATACATGCCCTTGTACTGAACTTTTTATGCCAGCCTCAAGTAAGTTTTTAAATGTGTTATGAACCTTTGAAAACCGAATTTATAATGAAAGGTGATACATTTTTTCCCCATAGCAGCAAGCTACCTTGGATCTTTTTAAATCTCTTATGGTTAAAGCAGCTTTTGAAATATTGCATTGCATTAAAAAAATATCAAGTGTCTAATCCTTTGGTTATTGCCCAAATATAACAGATTCAAGATCTTGATTCTTCACTGCTTACACTTTTTTTTTATCATATGCTATTATATGAAGCAGATAAGAAATATATTTTTTTCTGATCATCTCTGTACAAAGCGTGGCAATCCCAAAGTCCCAGAACCTGTTCAACCAGAAAGAATTTTTCATACTTGAGATTTAAGGTAAGCTTGCAGCTCCGCCTTCAGCCTGGGAGATTGCTGTGTACTGCTCTTCCATCTGTTTTAAGGCTCACTTCAGTCAGTGACTCAGCTGTTTGGTGATGGTGTAAACGGTTGCCTTTCAGTTCAGACAGCTGTATGATTCAGAGAACACTACCCCTTTCTGGTTCACTGCAAAGGCAGAGGTTAGCTGGGTTCACCTGAGATTTAACCAGGCAGTTTAGCTTTCCATGGGAATGGGAGAGAAGCACTCATGCAGGCAATGGCAGGCTCGTCTGAGAAGTAGTAATTAACAGATGTGTTTCCATTGATTCTGTAGCTAGGGCCCCTCAAGTCCTGTCATGAAATTAGCTTGCAATCCCTACATTATCCTGTGCTGTTGAAATTGCAATGTATTTTTAGAAAAAAATTAGCCAGTAGAAATAAAAGTGGCATGCTTGTCATGGTTTTCATGGGTGGGCATGAAAGGTTTTGACTTCAGCTTTTTAGAAGGACTAAATTACACAAAGGAAACACATTCTCATGCCTGCTCTGAAATGGCTTGAAAGGAATACACTAAACTATTAGAAATAACACAAACCTGTTCCTTTACATGAACATTTTCCGTCCTCAGATCCTTTACCTGCAACCCTTTTCCTTTGCAAAATACTAATTCAGAACTGTTCTCTGCAATGCAACACTGCTGTAGTTTTATTAGGCTCACAGGACTTGTCCCAGGTCTGCTGCGTGGTAAAGGCCTGTACCATTTTCCTCCTTTTCTTGTTTCTACTGTTCTACCGTGTTAATTCCTCTGACACTCTCAACAAGGATCAGTCTCTGCCTCATAACAAAATATTGCTGTTACTTCTGTTATGGTCCCTACCAAGAACTGGTTCTAATTATTTTCACTGTGTATAATATGAGTGCACACAAACATAATGTAGTGAAGATGTTAGTGGCACATGCTGACACTCTGATACCAATGCACAAAATGAAAAGAGCATTGTCTGAAGCAAAACACATCGGCTATGAAAGGATATATATATATTTTGCTCATATTTTTGTTTTAGTAATTGAGATTTGTTTCATGGCTTTATACAGCCTGTAGCATAGAGCACTACAGAGTCTGAGAAGCCTCCATAATGGAAGTGCTAAACTCTCCAATGCCACAGGAGAGGGCATCAAACCTCTCACAAACCTGGTATATCTTGGGAAGAGGAAAGCTTTCCCTTTCTCTTAATTACAGTTTTGGATTGGAGACATAAAGGGAACTTCAGGCAGTCACTGAAGATTGGGTCAATATGTCCAATACTTTCTAGGCCTCGTTGTCTAAGCTTCATTACAAGTGAGACACCTATGGCTGGTCAGCTGAAAACCTCTCTAGACACCTTGGGATATGTTGATGAGTGGCTCAGTTTAATTGTCTAAACAAAGGCTCCTGTTGTCCTTTCACACACTGGTGCATCCAAGATTTGCACATGGGAAGATGGGTGGGACACAGGGTGCTTGTGAGACCTGTACCCTTCTGAGTAGCATCTGAAGGCTGTTTGACAAGACAGAATTAGAAGATAGAGTGCGATACAGAGAAGTTGGCTTGTTTGCAATCTTAACCTTTTCATTTTCTGACACTGTAATCTCAAGAGTACTTGTAACATGAAGAAAAAAAAAAGGAAATTAAGTCCAACAAAAAAGCATCTATGATTTAATCTTTATTGACTGAAGGAGGCAAAAAAGGAATCAGAGCTACCCAGTGTATGTCCTTGTAATGTCATCCTGTGCCTAGGAATATCATTTAGCTTAAGGAGAAGGATATGCATAGCAAGAGGCATGAAGAAGGGGAATCTGATGCAGACACAGCAATATGTTGTGTGAAAACTTGAGCAAGAAATGAGAGAGAGGTGGCTGGAAGAGAAATGGGCAGTTAGCCGTAAGTGGGCCTTCATGAGTGATGTTTGCTGACAGCATGCCCAGTCATCTGAACATATATGGTTTTATTTATTTTAAAAATGTATGCTTGGACTAAAAGACCTTTTTTCCCAAGTTGCAATAGTAGCGGCATTTTAATCTGTCAGCTTTTTTTTTTTTGCCTTGCTGTCTGTATGGTTACTGTGATAAATCCTCCATCACGAATAGTTAGATTCTCTTCTAGAGAATCTTCTTGCCTTCTCTTAGACTTCCATTTGCCAGTACAGATTTTTAGGGACAGGTATATACATAACTGTCTGGATGGAGCAAATACATTATAGTATCACTTTAAAAAAAAACATATAGAGTAGCTTTCCATCTAAAGCTACATAAAGGAGTCTTCATTGTTTATTTTTTATCAATTTACTGAATTAACAGGATTATTTAATTGTTTATTAGACAAAAAACCTTAAACTTTTGAGGCTTCAGGCAATTTTGACAGGATCTTGTAAATGTTACAGAGAAACTGTTTGGTTTATTATAGTGGGAGCTTTTCCTTGATGTCATGTCAGCCCTGAAAGTGTAGAATTAAAAAGTTATTGATGTATCTGGTTGTATTCCTATGTTGAGTGGTTTCCTAGAGCTGATTGTGTGAGAATGTGTTGGAACGAAGCTCTATTTTCCCTTTAATCAATATTACAGAGCCTTTCTATATAAAAAGTTAATTTACATAATTACACTTCACAACATTTTTGAAATATCAATCTGGGAAATAATATTACACCACACACATCTCCCCCTCCCCCCCCCCCCCCCCCCCCCCCCCCCCCCCCCCAAATCACGATGTTTTTCTCAAACTACAGAATAGTGCAATAACATGTTTTGTAGAATCTGGAGAAGCAGAAATAAACACACACATCAATCAGGTATTCTTTCTTTTCATGAACCCTGAACCTTTTAATATATAAGCTTATTTCTCTTCTTAACAGGTCCTTGACTTTTAGGATAGTTTAAGGGTCATTTTATCCACAACAAGAGAAAGAAGCTTTAACACAAGGATAAAGACAGCAGTCTCTTGTGCATGGTAAAGTACGTGCTGTTCCTTTGCAGTACAAGAAGCGTAGCATGAGTCATGAATACAGGCCTACACCACGTGTTGCATGATGCTTGCCTCTTGTTTTCTGCAACTCCCTGACTAGAAAGTACTTCAGAAAGCAACTCAGATTGGTCCTTCAGTGTGACAAATCCCTGGCTTTGGATACATAACAGAAAATGTACACTCAAGTTTAAAAATGTTAATGGAAAGCAACTACTTAATTAATTACATAATCATCAGTAAGTGATTGGTAACTCTCTGTCTCTGCTGCTAATGATGCTTTTAGTATTCATCTTGCACATAGAGCAGTACTGGATTAGGTGCAGCAGAATGTTTTTAATGGCTTCATCATCTGCAGTGAACAGAATATTTCTGCATAGAAACTGTGAACCTTCAAAAGTGAGAACTTGAACTACATAAGACATTATTAACTACTGCATAAGGAATAAAAGGGAAAAAATCAGGGCAATAAAAAATGTGTTAATTAGAAAATTATTCAGGAACCAAGAATCAAAGCTTAGGCAAACTTTAGCCTAAATAAAGTGTAAAGTGAATTCTGCTTTTCTGGAAATACATTAAAATGTCTCTATAATCATTCTAAATTAACAGAAATATAAATAATCATATGGAGTAAAAAACATTATCATGTCCTTCACATATTTTGAATGACAAACCAATTTAACATGTGATTGTAAGAAGATAAAATTGTACATAAAGTAACTGAGATGTATCAATTCCATGGGTTGTGTTTTTCCAACCATACTGTGGGTTACACATTTCTTGCTGCTACATAATCATTAATCTTGTAAAATGGAAGGAAGGAGACGGTTTTGTTCTCCATTCATTACTATCTCTCTCTCTGCAACTATCTTATCTTTTAGTCAATGGAAAGAAATTATAAAACTTAAGGTATATGACAAATCATAAGAAGCAGTATTAGACTGCAAATACTGAAAACAATCCACAGTCAAAGCTATGTTTGAAATGCATATTCTCAATGAAAGCAAATAAAAAGTGTTGAGAAACTGGAATGTATTTCCAGAAATAATAGCTAGAAAACTCATAACTGATGCAGAAAATCCTTTACGTTTTCTTGTGCTCATATCCCTGCCTGTCATCATAGTATTGTCATTCATTTCAAGACAAAATGTAGAAACTGCAAAAATAATGAATGCATTTTAAAGCAAGAATGTTGTTTCAGAAAAGGTATAAATCCCCTGATTGGATTTCCATGGCTAAATGATTTTTCTAATTGGTGCTAAATCTACAAAGAGGCCCAGGAACATGTGTTTCTATTTTGTGATGCAGCTTAGACTATATATTGCACAAAAATAACAAGCACAGTTTCCTGAATACAAAAATACAGGTATTTTATGGGAAATTTTTTGAACACTGCTGTGTCCTAAAAGGAAAAATGTAAATTACTGCACAGAGATTGCAATTCCTCATTTTGCTACTGAAAACTTTGAGGAATGTCTGTAAAAGTTGCAAATAGATTCTTCAGAAGTTCTAACTATTACAAGGTTTGCGACAGATCTTAGTGAGGTTTATTTTGAGGAGTACTTGTATACTGAGAAATGACAGCATTAACAACATAAATGAATATGGGTGATTCATGTATCTGTAACATTGCTGCTTTAGTTCATGAAGAAAAGCAGCTACGTATTTCCTCTTACATCAGATGTAAGTGACTTAAAACATATCTTTTGTTGTGCAGTGGAGGTAAAAAATTCAAACACAATAAAACATTTCCGTTTCAACTTTGATACTCTCCTGTTATATAAAAAGTAAAAAATACACTTTATAATTTATGGATTTGTGTTTCCTTCTTGTATGCCTGTGTTCATGCAACTAGAAGATGTAAAATGCTGACAGCTCATAGCTTCACATTCCAATATTGTTATTTAAACTCTGTACTAGTTCTTCCACTGATATCTAGCTGATAAAATACATGAAGCAAGCAGAGCTACAATGATTTACTTTAGAAAAAGATTTGGTTGTGTGTTTTTGAACACTTTCATTGGGTTAATTTAAGCAGCACAGTGACCAGCAACTTGATTCTGTTTCTCATACATAGGCTTACAGTGCTCATAATTGCCAGCATCATATGGCTGTGTTGCATAATTGGGACATTTCAAGTGGCATTAGTCATCTTTGGGTTGCTGAACTGAGCCCCAACTCTATAAAAGCAAAGCATCTAGGGACTGATTTGCTGACATAGAGAGGTACTTAGTATCATCTGGGATTTCTGATAGCATCCTGTCCCATCCTCTGCTGGCAGTCCAGAAGATCAAAGGTCTGTCATTGGACCAATTCTGTCAGCCATCTGTGGATCCTAAATGGTGTGGATCCTAAATGGTGTGTCAGTGTCAACAAACACTTAGCTGAATACTGATCTAAGCTACATTAATTATTTTTACTTCTTTTATAGTGCAGAGATCGATAGGTAATAGGTGTCTATTCATCCCATCTTAAGATACATAGTGAATTTATTTCTTATATTTTTTTTTTCCCAACAGAGAGTACTTAAATGACATAATAAAAACAGATAAATAATTTTTTGTGTTTGAAATTGGACAGAGCTTCACCTTAAAAGGCTATTGAGCCCCAACAGATGCACTTGTAAACTACATACAAAAATTCAGTAGTAACTGATAGACTTTACAAATAGCATTTAAGTTAATGGAGAACTGGCATTTCACACCTACTGCATATTTCTTCTATAAAATTATTAAAAATTCCCTTTTTTGATCTCTTATGAGTTGGTTATAATCTCTTGAATCATTCTATACAATCTTTTCACTCTTTTCTGTTATGTTTTATACATGCACCCAGTGACTACTACTCTCATTCTCAAAGCAGTGTCTGTCTTCTTTTGTCTGAAATACAGTATTAAATTAATTATAAAATACACATACATAGATAACACTAGCCAATACTTATAGACGAAAGATAGTGATATACCTTGTTCATATTTTAATTTTTTCTCATCCTGTGTGTTTTCCTGAACCTAATAGTTCTTCCGTTTGTTTTTTGTTTGTTTGTTTGTTTGGGTTTTTTAAGTCTAGAAAAGACTTATGGGATAAGACTACTTAGATGCCTGCATGTTGACATACATGTAGTTGATCCATTGCCTTATGGATCACATGTATTTCCCTCCTAGTCTGGGCTGTTAACTTTTTCCATCCTGTCTTAGTACATTGATCCTGCATTAGTTCTTCAATACTCACAAAAGACTGTAGGCACCACCGCTTTTTTAAATCCGCCAGTTTTTACTACATACCAATTTGCCTGTTTCCATTTCTTTTTGATAGTTTGTGTTTTGGGGATTTTTGTTCCTGAGATGAATTGGGTGTTTTTACTGCAGATTGAATTCTCTTGTCTTCTACAGATTTACGATGTCTTTACTTAGTTTATTGAAATTAATTTCATATTTATCATCATTGGAATTTGTTCAAGTAAATACTTCACAGGATCTTAATAACAACTACTAGAATCCAGAACTGTGTTATGAAATATTCTATGACAAGTATTAAAAGCTATTTGGGTGTTTATCTGCTGCTTAAATCTATGGGAACTTGGTGTCAAAATGCTTTTGCAGGTTTTGACCCACACTGTTGCATTATTTCTCTGTGCTCCGAGTATTTGCACAGTTGAACAAACTATTTTTTTTAATTGTTGTATTGTTTTTATTGCTGTTTACACCTGCAATCTGTAATCCCAGTCATTAGCCATGATATTATAGAAAACCGTATATCATTTGGCTATCGAATAATTTCTTTAAACCAAGTCTTGGTCTAATATTTCGTCATTTGTTTATGGCTTTCAACAGTCCGTAGGCATGTAATGATGTTCTTTCTTACAAAACCAGAAATTATATATTGGTATGCTATCTGGTCAGTGTCCTGAACCAAATAAACAGCAACAACAAAAAGTATTTGCTAAAGAACTTTCTGAACAACTGCTAAATTTTCCAAGGAAGTATGAGGTTCTTTCTGTCCCTGATGACCTGCAGTCAGTAGAATATTCATTAACTCTACCTACTTCTCAGCTCTAAATTGAGATACTTGAAGTAAATGTAGATTCCCCATTTAATCAATGGAGGGATGCATACAGTGAAAGAACAATAGAAGAGAACAGTCAGAGACCAAGAGAGATCTCTCATAGAGGGTTTATTTTTGACTCCATGAAAAGTTTAATAATTTCAATAGCAACCAGTGCAGTAGTTGAACATATAATAGTAGCTGGGATGCTACACAGAGGTACCATGTCTCTGTTTTTGAGAATCTGGTTGTTAAATATTGTCTCTCTGAAATAGGACTATACACATGAATATATGTAAAATATGTATGAACATATGCAAAATTTCCTGTTTATTGGAACTGTCTATACCAATTTCCTAATGAGAGGCATGTCTAGAGACTTTGGTTGGTTTTTTTTTCTTTTTTTTTTTTTTTCTAACACTATCTATATTTACCGATGTCTTATCAAAGAATAAGAGTCACAGAGAGTTTCAAAAAGAGACTGAAAATCTGATACATATTTAAGACCAGCATGTAATTTTTTTCCATTTATATAGACTTTATAATATAATGTGTGTCTCAAGCCAGCATCACAGCACTATTGTAGGGAATAGACTTTACCATTGATTATTTACCATGGGGTCGTTTGATATGTTGGTTGTAATCAGATGTATTTTTTTCTCTGTTAAAGAGGACAATAACAGGACATACATGCTAAACACTTACTGTCACTGTGTTTCACCCTAAGGAACATCATTGTGACCTCTGTGGAAGTCCTAAGTTCCTCTAAGTTTAGAACTAGAGTTTGCTGAAGAATTTTGCATTAAAAATACCCACTGGCAAAATGAGAAAAATAAAAATTTTCTTGTAACTATATGTTTGAATGGCATTTTGAGTTCAAACTAATCAAAGAAAACAATTAATCAGAGCTTGAGTTTTGAAATCAAGAGTTTTGATAACTGAAGAATTTAGAATGCAAACAGTCATTTCAGTATGTCCAAATTTGCTTTGATCAAAGCAGTGAAATTTTCTTTCAGCCTTTCTATTTAAAGATTTAGGAATGATTCAGTTCTTAAAACAATTGATATATAGGACTTGCTCTGCCTAAAGGTCAAAGTGATTTCAAAATCTCCAGGGAAAAGAAAATCCACTTTTTTACAATGATTTTGAAAAGTGATATTCACTTTTTAACTGTTCAATTTCGGTAGGAGAACATGCTATGTGAAGGCAATTAATCATATTCTGGACATACATAAAGAACAGCCGTATGATTTTTAATAAAACTTCAGAGCACTTAAATAGGTCAATGAAGGTAACTTCTGACTTTATCATACATTTAAGTTGTTCTTAAAATAGGTGCTGAAGACCTCTATTCATACCACCATAAAAGATGCTTAAATTATGCACATAGTCATCCAAAATATGGCTTATGCTACTTTATTTATAAAGGAAAAAGTTGTGGATGCAGATGGGAAAAGCAGTTGCGTGGTTTCAGTGACATGCAGGTTGAAGCTGTGACCCAAGGAGCTGCTGTTTAAGTGGGATGAAGACATCTAGTTGTACTGGAGAGTTTCCCAAGAGAAAGTTTAGAGACAAGTTCCACCTTGGGCTTGGGAAAAACAGGACAATCCATTGTTAAGTACCAGCTCCAACAAAAAATAGTTTATCAGAAGCCTCCTGTAAACAGAGCATTGTGGTAACCTGAGCAATCTATGATGCCTTAAAAATTAGATAGCAAGATCCCTAGGTAGCATCTGTCTTCAAAATCTTCCACCTCTGCTTCTGAGCAAGTGAAAAATGCAAGTGGCATGTTAGAAACTGAACATTTCTTACTACCAGCAAACTCTTACATTTATCATGCTACTTGATCTTCTTAGGCTGACTGTAGAAAACAGAATAAGCACTGTGACTCAGAGAAAATAATTTTTTAACTGTGCTCATGATATATATTTTGAGAAATAGCCATAATATACGTAATGGTCAAAAAGAATTTCTGAAATATTGGTATAAACATTCAGAAGCACCAACACAGGAAAAAGAAAATCTTGCTACTATATTTCTTCTGTTTTATCTTTTTATATACTTCTAATTGAAAATAAGAGGCCTATTCAACTTCTGTGCA
The DNA here is from genome assembly GCA_004320125.1 of Scolopax mira. NCBI lineage: Eukaryota > Metazoa > Chordata > Aves > Charadriiformes > Scolopacidae > Scolopax > Scolopax mira. The sequence goes on along the minus strand of BJBW01005238.1, from coordinate 23,532 downwards.
TAGGCAGACTTAAGAACACACATGTATGAATGACTGTATGACTGCATTGTATGAATTCAAAATATGTCTTAAAATAATGACTTTTGCAAGTCTTTTTAAAGGAGAAGTCCATTTGTGTCAACTTTCCCCTGATTTTCTTTGGTTGGAGAGAAATACATACCACCATTTCATATTCTAACAAAAGAAACAATAGCTGAGATGTGGCACAGTCACCATATTTTTTCAGCCACTGGGATTTCAAAAAACCACACCAACAAAAACGATAATAAAATGTCTGAGGATGCACATCCCAGAGGAAGTCTAAGACCAGCAAGTACTATGAAATCTGGAGTTGGCCACCCAACTAAAGAGGGTATGGCAGGCTGCCCTATGCTGAATAGCCTGGATGAGAGATAATACATCATTAAGCCTGGGGGCAGAGATGTCTTCTTGGAGCAGATGCATTTAAGAGTGTAGAGGTAGCCACAGAGTCTTCACTCATGCTTTTTCCCACAGAACAAGGAGCTTTTTCTTTTCTGTGAATAAGCACACTGGCTGTTTTGGCATTTCTAATAACCCAATATCAAACATCATCTCCTTATACAAGATACTGGAAGAAATTATAGTAACCTGAGGAAGGCAGATACTGTTTCGCTTGTATAATAAGACAGGTCCTTATTTCAGTCTGCATTGTTTCAAAAAGTAGAACAAAAGTTTCCTGGAATCATAAAATACTATAATGATAATTTTTAAAGTATCTGTGATTATTTTTTTTCTATTACCATATTTTGCCAAATTGAAAAAAAAATAAATCTCCATTTCACAGTCCTTTTTCTTCTAATCTTATCTTTTTTAAAGACCTCATGAACACGATGAGATACTTCAGGGAATGAATTATGGTTATGAACTAATAATGAAATGTCTGGGATGTTACTGGCATTCTGTCTTCTTCTTTCTATCTAATAATCACCAGCATATGCCACTAGAATGCCATAATGCGCACCCTGTTGTGCTATTCTGCTTGATCATTAAAAGCAACACAAATGTACAACAAATTGAAAACAAAGGACCATAAAATGGTCAAACACCTTCCACCCTCCCCAAACCTCAGGAAATGTAAGTTTCCAAAACATTAAAAAAAACCAACAAAAACTTATTTTTTTTCTTCAGAATAATGACCTCCCTTGTGACTCTAAAATGAGCGACATGGCAAATATTCTGTCAATTGCAGAGTCTCTAGTGATGAGTCTTAGAGAAGTGTTACCAGGGTGCAGGATTGTAGAAAGCAACTTTATTTCATTGATATCCTGTGGAGTTGGGCAGAAAACTCAATGTTTTAAAGGCAGTTTGGACCATGACACCCAATAATATATTTTCCAAAGATTAGTTATTTTTTATCATTGCTATGTGCATTTTACCTTTGCATTTCAACATGCAAAGAGAAAGGCACATATGCAAATCAGTTTTCTTACAGATTGCAGAGAAATAGTTGCAATCATGTATTAGTTTAATTTCTTGAAATTTTAAAAATACATTGGAGCAAAAAATGTTAATATTATTATTTATGTTTCTCAGGATTCAGGATTTGGTTCAGAGCTGGACCCAAAGTTTGAGCTGAGTAAGCAAAACTGTCTTCAGTTTCAGCTTTTGAGCAGTAAGTTTTAATGAAATCACTTACTCTTAAAAATAAAGAAAAAAAATCAGTGAGAGAAAGCTGTTCAAAAATAACCTAAAGGACTTAGATAAATTCCTTATATCAGCTTTTAAGACATTCATGTCCTTTTACAAGTTTCTCCCTGATTAGTTTCATTTGGCTCAGACATTCAGCTGTTTTTTTTTTTTCTTTTTTGACCATGGAATATTTGGAATATTTTTAAAATAACTTATGTGAGTAATGTAGAGTTAAGCATTTTTTTTCTACAAAAATTTCTACAGTCCCATTTCTTACAATCTTCTGGTTTGATTTTGATGATTTCCATTTACTGTGAAAATTAAGCATTGGATGATCCACTTTTATTTGGGACTTCGTGTCTATTATCAGAATTTTCACATCATTCACATCATAATTTAACATTGTGTTTTTCTGGATTTCAAATGTTATTGAAAGGGCTGCATGAAGATTAAGATCTTTCCAAATGTAGTAGTTTGAAAAGTGTTCCATTGCCAAATTATCTTTCTCATAATTAATGACTTTGTGAACATCGGTGAAATAGTTTATCCAGACCTCTTTTCTCTTATAAGTAAATAATAGGATTAATCTCTGCTAACGTTAGACTTCTCAAAGTTAGATGACTGATCTATGTATGTCTAGACTCCTTCAAAGTCAGTGAAAATAGTCACCTAAAGAGAATGACTCATCCTATTTTGTCATATATACCTATTTTGGGATGGTTAGAGTGGCCATTTAAAGGTGTTTATTTCACTTTGCATACTAGGGAGGGCGTTAAAAATGAGTGAATCTCACTCCAGAATAATTAACCATATAAGACTGCTCCTAACCATTTATGTGAAAATGAAAACTGAGCCGTGGTTTGTGTAAGATAAATATCACACTGGCTTAATAACATTAGGAAAAAACAATAGCATGTGTGACAGAATAATAAATAATGTATGTTTCCTATAAATAATTCTATATTTGTGTTGACAGTGTTAGCAATTTGTACTATTCCAAAATTCTATGCTCCTTTTTCAGTACTAATGAACTGGAAGATTTTGGTTCAGAACCATTGTATGACCTGTGAACAAACATATTAAAAAGCTTATACACAAATCCATACACAGACATGTACATACACATGAGGTTTTCTTAATTAACACATGTTGGAAAGACTAATTCTGAGCCTGTTTCATACCCAGAACATTGAAAGTAAATGCTTCCAAATAGGAAACATTATTTTTAGATGATGAATTTTCTACTGAATTATGGAAGGAAAGCAGTATACAGTGCAAATTTAGCAAGGAAAGCATCCTTGCATATAAATCATGTAGAAACAGTAGACTGTATGGCAAAGCAGTAATAGTTTTGCCTTTAAGAGACCAATGGATATGCTGGACATATGCTGATTTCAGGGAACTGTAAAATTGGAATTGTGCAGAAGCTTTCAAACAGCAACAGGGTCTGGCTTGTCTGATATGTAACAAGAAGACTAGTGGGAGCACCTATTAAGAAGCAAAATCTCTATCAGATGCTAAAAAGACAGGATGCACTGAAGAAAGCCTGACCAACCACAAACAAATAAAGAAAAAAATAAGTTCTCTAACTGGAATAGTTGGACAAATTTTTATTGAAGAGTTGTCAAACATAATATTAGAGAAAATAAATTAACGTATTTTTATCTATAGTAGCAAATAGTAGTCCTGGTTTTGGTTTTAATGTCAGCTCTTAATGCTATTTTGACATCATAAAGTTGAAATGTATGATACTTACAAATAAGCACACTACAGTTACTGTGGAATTGACAATGAAACGAGTTATTGCCTATCTAAACCCCTGAAGTGAGTATGACTGTAGAAAATTTACAAGAGTTATTTTAAGGACTGTGTCACTGTAGAAGACAGCAAATGACTCATTGGGAATTAACAGGGAGAAGAATTTTTAATGAAAAATGAACATATGGGAAATTAAGATTATATAAATAACTGTATGCATATGAGTGTGTGCGTATGTATGTACATTTGAATATACACAAATTTTAAACTAATTATAAACATTTTACTCATAGACACAAAAAATAAAATCAAACCCAAAACACTGTGCACTGAGAAGAATACATAAAATTTAATTCTTAAAAGTACAAACCCAAGTTTCTTACAGAAAAGTTCTCTGTTCGTGAACAGCCAAGCGTGACTACATGGTTAGAAGGTAACAACCTTTAGGAGCTTATGAGAGTAGAGTTATGGACGTGTACTTACCACCTCATTTAAAACATCCCTTCTACTATTAACAACACAAGGTCCTTCACCCCCTTTCTCCTTTCCCCCCCGCTCCCATAGTAAGGAAACTTATCATGGAGATACAAATAGTTCTAAAGTATCTAAAGTGCATATATAACTACTGAAAACTAATTGGTATCTATTGCTTTCTTGGGAGCAATATTGAACCTGTATAAATTAGTGCTTCTAGGAATTCTATCAAACTGGGATACCAGCAGGAAAAGATGCTCATCTCTGCTTTAGTGTCATGATGAGTATATTCCGTTATTTTAAAAAGATATTGCTAAATTGCCTGTTGTCTACAAACCTTGATCTGAACATTTTAATATTCTGAGAGAAATAATTGCTTCCTAGTGTCTTGCTCAAACCATCTTTAACAGGGAGCCTTCCAATGCTTTGTGGAAAAGAACCTGAAAAGCAATAACACAAGTGGACACATAACAAGTTTCCTGTGTGCTGCAAATGTAAGACAGGCAGATGAATGAAATCTGTCAGTCAGATACATGGCATATATGAGACATACCAAGATTTGAAAGGTTCTACATCTTCAAAAGCTTGTAATTAAAATCATTAACTTTGGAGAAATGTGACTAAGGAAACAAAGGTTATGAGAGGACTGCAGCGGGTTTGGGAATTTCTCTGTTGGTCAATAGCATGACTGCGTGATTGTCCTTGATTGTGTTAAGTCTAATTTGACCTGGGCTTGCTGAGGAGACAGATTATATTATTTTTTTCCATGTCTGTTCTTATAATGTTCCTATCTGGGAAGATTTTGTATCAATTCAAAAAACCACATTTTATTAGTTGAGATACGAGTGCTCTATTGATAACCAGCTTTCTACTTATATTTAATAATCAGTCAACATCACTTAGGGAAGGAGAAACTGAATAAATTAAGATTTTGTGTGCTATAGAATATTACCTTCTCAGAACAGTTGCTCTCAATTTCACATCAAATTTGGTTGAAGTGAAAACAAGTCACATTCAGTATGAGAGCAGCATTCTGAATTTTCTTTCACCCCTTGAGAGAAGTTTTATTTAAGTCCACAGACTTGTCTTTTACATAGGGACATTTCACAAACATTCAGGGATTTCTGTTGGGTTTAAAACAGCATTTTTATATATATATTTATATAAAAATTAAATTAATTTTGTATATATATAAAATGCTGCTATAAAATTCCCTTCCTAAAATGTTTGACTGGTATATTTTTATCCTCAGTATATCAGAGAATATTTTTTTCTAAGAAACAAAATACTTTAAAATAAATGAGTGAGAATGAAAATAGTGCCATCTGCTTGCTCAGCTTGAAACACATTACTACTTAGCCTAGCCAGTAGTGTACTCATGATTTTACAGTGGGTAATTTACTTTCTATTTGCAATAAATTTGTAGGAAATCTTCCACGGTATCTCGTGAATGAGTTACAATTACTGAAGGCAAATTCAGTAAGAAAGATTGAAATAGATTCTGGATGGAAAATGGATTTACAGCAGCAAAAAAAAATTGCAGAACTCTGGCTAAGCTTTGTGGCAAACTTCTAATAGCTCCTAATGCATACTTTTATAGAATTTCTTAAATTGGCACAGCTGTTAATTTAAGATTATTTTCCCAACCTGTTTTAACTCATCACAGGTGAAGGAACAACTAACAAAGACTGTCAAAACAATGCTTTTGGAGTTTTTGTGTTAAGGTGGTGCTTCAAGACTGGTAGTAGAGAACTCATTGTTGGATTCCATCTGTTGCAGCTGGACATCTACAGGATGTAATCTCTGGCTATGACAGACATTGTTTTTCAAATTGTCATCGCGCCTTGAAGATGTTGTCTTTTTTTTAACAAGAGACCAGCTACAGAACTCTTCTGTCATCACACTTCACCATTACACTGCAACAGAGGACCAAATCAAGGGAAAAAGTCTCATAGTGGTAGCTAGAAATCAGACACAAAATAAAAAGTGTAAATTCTACCCAGAAGTACTTTCACAAGGTTGAATATGTAGATGAGCCAGGTGGAGTGAGTTGGAGAGAGGGAGAGGCAAAATCTGAAGGGAAACAGGAAAGTTTTTGGCATATTTCTGTGTAGGTTTTGCCAACAGGGATGGTTTACAGCATGTTAGCAATCCTAGCTCTTAAACTAAATCTCTTCCTTGTATTTACAGGTGATATGAGAGACAGTATGAGAGCATTTTAGAGGACTTTGGGTTGATGAAAGGTGAGGAGCATTTACACTGTGAAAAGTTTGGAAAAACCAAGCAGAGCTTACAGAAATCCTACTACCAAAAGAAGAATGACACAGAGACTAAAAAGAAGGCAGCCATGCTTCTGAAATTGCAATTGTTATGTAACAGAACCAGAAAAAAAAGGGAATTTCTTAAAGGAGCATTTCAGCATGTTTAAGGTAAGTTTACTGCTAAGAGGGTAGAGAAATAGCCTAAGAAATTTTAGTATTTAGGACTGATGGAAAAGGTTGAACTGTAAAGAAAGCTGAAGCAACTCTCTAGGGCATGCATCTATCAAAAAGAACCTGAATGTGACCCGTGTATCACAGCTTTGAACAGACATAAGTTACAGGACACTTTACTGTGGCTGGAGCATCGAGGTAGATCTGATTATGACTTTTCATCTTAGAATGCACCCTGTACAGCAAAAGAGCTACTAAACTGAAACATTAATTTTTGTTAGAATACAAATTAGAACAGTCACATTCTGACCGAGGAGTTTTTCTGGGTAGACAGAATAAAAGTAAAGGACACTGAAAGCAAATCTCATCAAGTGTGCACTGTAGCCTTTTATTCAGTCTTAAATCAGCAGCTTTCAGTGCTTCCTTGTTGCAATAAACTGTCTCATTTGTTTGACAACTGTTCTGTGACATTCATGCTCTTGTAATACTGTTCATGTCTGTGGATCACATCAAGAACTCGTTTTTTTGAATTTATACATGGTCAACTCCCAAAAGATCATATTTTTTTAGAAATTTGCTTTGTTTTGTTTTTTCATGCTTATTCTTCAAACCAGTTAAAATATGCATTATAGCTCTATGATTAGATAGAGTTTTTTTTAAATGAAAAAGTAGGGAAAACATGTCCCTCATGACATACATGTCTGATAACAAGGAAAATTATCAAATTCCCACTGGTTGCTCAAAATTCTGATTGCTCAAAGAGAGATTCTTGCTCTCAGATTCTCAAAAGCTCTATGGGTCAGAAATATTTGTTATGTATGCTGCTTCTATTATGGAAAACATAAGTCCAACCTACTCAGATAATTAAGAAAGGTTTATGGTTGTTTAGTATCAAAAGTCATAACCAACTGAGTAATTTCACTCCCACAATTAAGAGTTAGAGTCATTAAGATCCATTCCTGACTTAGATACCAATTTGCTGGGAAAAGCTAGGGAGTAACTGAGAGGGCCAAATTTTCATGTGGGCTGCAGTCCTTGACATCTTCTCTCTTGGCTGTCTAAACTCAATAGCATTCCTTTTTTTTTTTTTAATCATTCCTCCTTCATTTTTAAAGTTTAACTTTCCCCTGGCCCCAGCTGTGAAATCTTATAGGAAACATTTCCACACTTCATTATGGTTCTTCATCAACTGGATGACTGTTGCCTAGAGATGATGAAAGACATTTTTTGATCTGAATTAGATACTTTTCTGAAATTTAATTTTCTAGCATTGCACAGTACATTTTGGACTGAAAAGTTCATAGTAAAATGCTGGGATTATTTTTTGAAAGTACACCACTATTCCTAATAAAAAACTGGTGAAAAAACTGTCAAAATAAAAGTGAGTCTTTTGCCCACAGATGGAAGTAATATCAAAGAGTTTTTGTGAGTTAAATAGATTTCTGCTTTCCTTTTGTGTATTCTTTTCTATATGCATACAGAGACAACAGTTTTTTAACCTAATGTTAATTTTGGATGTAACAGAAATACAGTTTTTGATTGTAAGTTATCATAACTGTTTTCCACTGAATTTAGAAGCAGAAATTTCCACTTGATGTATGGAGTGGTCTTATTTCAATGTTTTTACTCATAGAGTTGACAGATATTTTAGGATAAGGCCATGCAGCGTTTCAAGGTTTTGATGTCATGTTCTTTCAACTGAGATGGTCAGGTCGTTGAAGAGACAAACCCCTTAATATCTTGTAGTCTGTTATAACTGATGCTGGGTTTAAAAGACATTGTTAACCTACTGAGATGAAAACAAGAAGGCTTACTGTAATGTTTATTGGTCTTTAAAGCTTGTAACTTTAAAGGAACATGCTACTCCTCAGATAATAGCTGCATTAAAATACAGTTTTTTCCATTGCTTTTCTGCCCTCCAGTAACAAGCAGGTTGAATTTTACATGCATTAATTTTCTACTCATCGATCAAAAGGAGAACATTTCTGTTTTACAACCTTAGCTATATTTTCATACTTTTCCTATAGCTTTATTGTAAAATACTCATTATAAACTCTGATCTATAAAATAATATTACTTTTCTTCATACTCTTGTGATGTTTTTGCAGATTATTTTATTTTCAAATTTTATTTGCAGTTTGAAAGAGAAAACTATTCCTATAAATGTGCTTAGAAAAAAAGATGTTAAAAAGGTATTTCTACTTTGCATGCACATGAAACAATGCCAGGATTTGCCCTCAGGGATAACAGATAATTTGCATACATACCTACAAATATACTTCATTGGGGTAATCTTTTTCAGAAAAGCATAACCTTAAATTCAGTTTATGTTCAACTGTGATTGAAAACAATTGCAGAGAACCAACTGCGTAGAAGTGTTTGGTGCTTTTTAGCAGAAGTCGGTCTTTAATAACTCAGTAGGCTACATGTGTTACTAATTCTACATCTGCTTCCCCTTTATATAATGCAATGCTTTCCTTGCCCTTTATATAAACTCACACATTAATTAGTAGTTGCGCCCACTTTAAGAATATTACATCATAATAACAGGGCCCTGAAGAACCTACTCTAGGTCTCTGTTTGCAGAGAGGACCAAAAAGGTCTCCAGAGGTTACCTCCAACCCAAATTTTCCTATGATTGTATACTGCCCTTCAATGAAGTTCAAGCAACAGAAATGCAGCAATACAGTACATACATACAGTACTAGAAACAATTTTCAAATGACTCTGAGAGTCTTCTGTAAGGACAAAGCCCAACTGACAAAAGAATCATATCGCCATATCTTCACATACAGCTATTTCTTTAAACTAAAACCTGCACAAAGTCTGGCTGAAAAATATTTGGAAAATTCCTCTCCCTCCCACCTTGATTATCTCTCATTAGCTAGCATTTACATTTGCATTGAACTTTCTGTGTGGTGAAGTATATCCACCAATGAAAAGTCTCTGTCTCAATATGAAATATGTATTTCTTTAAGATACTCAGAGAAGGAGATTACCACATTGTTGTTTTTATTATAATAGTCTATTTTAATTCTGTCAAAGAGGGCACAGGCTTTTTGATTATTATCCAAACTGAACTCAAACTCTTTTTTACCTCTTTTTTTCTTACCGCTAGACCAATTTCAAAAAGTTTTCTAAAATGCTTACAGTTATGAAACTTCACTAGTCAATTATAGTGGATGAAAATTGGCTTCTGAAGTTTTCAAAGTCTGCCAATTTATTATTAATTTAAACAGTATAAATCCATTTAATTATCTAAAAGCTATCCCATGATCCAGTAAAGCAACCAGGGCTAGAGCCAATAAGAATCAGGCATCTAAAGGATAATTTAGACAAAACTGAGTTAGCAAGCCTTGTATTCTAAAATGAATGAATGAATAAATAAATAAATTAAAATCCTTCCTTTGGACTGGTGGTTTGACATTAAAAGTCTCTATGAGCTCTGGGTTCTTAAGGAAACATACAGAACTGTTCAAGATTTATCTTGACAGATATCCCAGTCTAAGTATCTCCCAAGCTCTCTTCCATCTGTGGCTGACCTGCACTGATGAACAATAGATTCTTCTGTGTAAGTCTCCGAACCCAACTGGACTATGTAATTGGTAGCACTGGGTATGCTGGGTGAGTGCTGGTCTAAGAAGAGACGGGATGTCTTTAATTTTCCTTAAAGATTTTAATGACCAACACTTATTTATAATAGTGCAGTCTTGCTGTTAGGTACCCTGTGTATCTCTATTCTTTCTCATATATTTGTCTTGCCTTTCCAGGCCCTACTCCCAGGATCGCTTCTGTATTTGGCCACTGAAACGTTAAATTTTAGATTTACAAGTATGTATTCAAGCAACTCTTGGAAGCCGAGTTTTTCCTCCCATCCAGTGCCCTAATCACTGGAAGGTATAAACTCAGACTGTTCCTCAAATTATTTTCCTCTATCCCCTTCTGAAGCTGTAACTTCCACAAATAAGTTGATATATCTGTTTCTAGTTATGGAAGCTCTCCATCACTAGCTATTTCCCTTATTCCATTCTGTAGAAATGAATCGTAATGGTTTACACATACTTGCATATGGAAAAGGCACCATGCCCATTTCAGTGCTATTAGATCATGAAATTCTAGTCATGCAGTTTGCAGTCATGCCATTGAAGAATGATTACCTTCAATAAATGTAAGCACATGACATGACTTTTTGCTATTAAAGAAGATTCTATCTATTTCTATCTATCTGCCTATTTCTGTTTCTTGACTCTTATCCTTCCTATGATAGAAAATTAAAATTAAATTCTGCTGAGTATGTACACAGATTCTGAAATGCAGCTAACAGGCTACATTCAGTCTCTTGCTGTCTGGAAGATACAGAGTGGTCTAAGGGAAAAGATAGAAAAAGGCTGCAAAGGCTAGTGAGTTGCATGAATTCACACATGAAGTATTGTGAGCCCCTTAGTATCAATGAGGAGTGATACCCTTCTAGGACCTCTTTTTTGGAAAAAAGAGCATCATTAGCTCCCAGTAGACTGGTCTTTGAGGACAATCAGAGAAAACATGCCGGGTGCTCTCTGATAGGTGTCACAGAATACAGAGAATATTTCAGGCAGCACTGATTTATTTGAGAGTTTTACCCAAACTTTAGTGTACCTATGTTTGATGAAGAATGCAAGATATGTATTTCCTGTCTTCCCCCATGTCCAGTTCCAGTTACAAGTGTTTTGACATATTGATGTTTTGCAGAATGTCTGTGTCAGAAGGCTGGAAGGAATATCTGTCACAGATACTGTTTCCCACCAACATGTCCTAAGGTAGCCTTTAAAACAATTGTTGTCTACCCTTCTACAAGTGGTATGACACTAAAAGGTCATTTCTTTTAGGGCATTTCTTTACATCATTAGTAGCATTTAAAAATTAATCACATACATTATTTTTAACTGAATGACCTGAGGTGCACTAATCACAACATCGTCTCCATTTGCACTGGAGTTCTAGTACTATTTTGATGTATTTCTCAATGCAAATGGCTGCATTTTGCAGCCAATATTATTAGACCTGTTTGAGAAAGATGCACTTATTGCCAGTATATCTTTAGAGTACAGATAAATAGTAAAATATTTCTATAAGAACATAACCAATTTGGGTACCATTGTAAATATTTTTGAAAGCAAACTATACAGCTTTGGAATTAATAAGAACCCCTTCTCTTCAGAAGTAACAAACTCTCTTTTCAGATTAAATTACATAGCTCACAGGACAGTTTAATGACTGATAAATGTAAGCTTCTGTATATAGCTAGATTATTTTCTGCCAAGATTTCTTCTTTTCAAGATTTCATAGTAAACCACAAATCCAAATAAAAATCCAGGCTATTAATTATTACCCCTGATTCCTGTAGAGCCAATTAACGTCAAGTCACTCACCACTCAATAAAATCAGGGATTATGAGAGAAGTCCTTGGCATTAGTAAGAGCTCAGCAGCCATTATTTGCTTCTATACGCCAAAGTAATCTTGATTAGTGCTTAGGGAGAAATGCGCTATTGCTCTCAGACTAACGGTGATGTAGTTTAAACGAAAAATATAAAGATGACTGTCTGTTACCTCATATGAAGGTATTCAAAGGGTGTATTTTTTGATCCTGATATTAGTTAAAACTATTATGTTTGTTTATGAAATGAACTAGATGTGTAAGATGCACAGGGATGATACAAAATCCTTTAATATTTTGCTTATGAGAGAACATAAAAATAAAAAAGTGTGCCATACATGATTTCAACAATTTATTGTGGATTGAGACATAATATAACAAAGAAAGAGTAATTTCAAGAATCAGAACATCAGCTAGTGAAAACTGGGGTCAAAGTTTGAGAAGAGCTGCGAAGTTGTACAGTTATTTAAAGATCAGCTTGAAACCAGTGAGGAAGAAATACTGAAGAAGACCCAAAAGGAAATTGTGCTGTAAATAGTATAGAATCATAGAATTGTCTAGGTTGGAAAGGACCTTAAAGATCATCTAGTCCAACCATCAGCCTAACCCTGACAAAAATCACTAAACCATATTCCTAAGGATTACGTCAACCCATCTTTTGAACACCTCCACAGATGGTGCCTCAACCACTTCCCTGGACAGCCTATTCTTGGCCACCTGGGCACACTGCTGGCTCATGTTCAGCTGACAGTTGACCAACACCCCCAGGTCCTTTTCCGCCAAGCAGCTCTCCAGCCATTCTTCCCCAAGCCTGTAGTGCTGCCTGGGGTTGTTGTGACCCAAGTGCAGGACCCGGTACTTGGCCTTATTGAAACTCATCCTGAAACTCAACACTGCCACCCAGCTTGGTGTCGTCTGTGAACTTACTGAGGGGCATTTGATCCCCTTGTCCGGATCATTGATAAAGATGTTAAAGAGAAGTGGCCTCAGTACCGAGCCCTGGGGGACACTGGCAGCCAACTGGATTTGCCTCCATTTACCACCACTCTCTGGGCCTGGCCCTACAGCCAGTTTTTAACCCAGTGGAGAGTATTCCCATCTAAGCCATGGGCAGCCAGTTTCTCCAGAAGGATACTGTGTGAGACTGTATCAAAGGCCTTGCTAAAGTCCAAGTAAACAACATCCACAACCTTTCCTTCATCCAGTAAGTGGGTCGCTTTGTCATAGAAAGAGATCAGGTTTGTCAAGCAGGACCTGCCCTCGTGACCCTGTGATGGCTGGGCCTGATCACCTGGGTTTCCTTCATGTGGTGCATAATGGCACTCAGAATGATCTGTTCCATGACCTCCCAGGCACCTAGGTCAGACTGACAGGCCTGTAGTTCCCCAGATCATCCTTCCAACCCTTCTTGTGGATGGGCGTCACATTTGCTAGACACCAGTTGGCTGGGACATCCTCAGTTTGCCAGGACTGCTGGTATGATGGAAAGTGGCTCTGCAAGCCCTTCCGCCAGCTGCCTCAGTACCCTTGGGTGAAACCCATCTGGTCCCCCCTTGTTTGTGTCTAGGTGCTGGAGTAGGTCCCTCACCGCTTCCCTTTGTATTACAGGGGCTTCATTCTGCTCCCTGCCCTTATCTGCTGGCTCAGGGGTCTGGGTACTTGGGGGACACCCTACTCCATTACTAAAGACTGAGATAGAGAAGGCATTCAGTACCTCAGCCTTCTCCTCACCCTTTGTCACTATGGTACCTCCCATATCCAATAGTGGATGGAGGCTGTCCTGCAGCCTCTTGCTACTAATATATTTGTATAATTTCTTTTTGTTGTTTTTAACATCCAAGGCCAGGTTGAGTTCTAGTTGGGCTTTGGCCTTTCTAATCTTTTCCCTACATAACTTTGCTACACGTATATAATCTTCCTGATTATAATGATATTGCCTTTTTTCCAAAGGCCATAAACTCTCCTTTTTTCCTTGAGCTGTGACCCTATCTCTTTGTTTAGCCAGGCTGGTCTCTTCCCCCGACAGCTCACTTTACTGCACATAGGGACGGCCTGCTCCTGTGCTTTTAAGACTTTCTCCTTGAAAAACATCCAGCCTTCCTGGACTCCTTTTCCCTTCAGGGCTGCCTCCCAAGGGACTCTGTCAAGCAGACTCTTGAAAAGACCAAAGTCTGCCCTCCAGCAGTCCTGCTGGTTCCCCTTCTCGCTTCCCTAAGAATTGAAAACGTTATCATTTCATGGTCATTGTACCCTAGATGGCCTCCAACTATCACATCCCTCACAAGTCCTTCTGTATTTACAAACACCAGATCCAGTAGTGCTGCTTCCCTAGTCGGCTCCCTCACCAGCTGTGTCAGGAAGTTATCCCCAAACTGAGACTCCTGTTTTTAAATGCACAGTACACAGAATGTGTCATTCCTTTCATATCTGTTTATCTATTACATTTGTTACAGCAAATTAAACGATAAAACTTTCAAATATTGATAGAAGAACAACTGAGATGAAACAGTACCTTTAAAATTAAAGACAATTCCTGTATGTGTGTGTTGTCTTACTGGCTCAGGGAAGATTTTCCCAGATAAGTTGTGGATGCCCCATCCCTGGAAGTGTTCAAGGCCAGGCTGGATGGGGCTTTGAGCAACTTGGTCTAGTGGGCAGTGTCCCTCCCACTAGGGAGGTGGGGGTTGGGACTTGATGGTCTTTAAGGTCCCTTCCAATCTGAACCATTCTGTGATAGAAAGAGAGGGGAGATTAATTTCTTTATTTAGTTGTCCTGCTGCTAGACCTCATGAGTTTGCTGGAGAAAGTCCTGTTCCCTCCTGGTGCTTATATACCCATTTCTTTTACTGAGATTGGATGGTTTCCAGAGAGATTTATTCCTAACTGCTGAAAGAATTTCAGGATGTGATAGAGATGGTAAGCGCTCGGGTCTTAGGAAAGCAACACATGTTTGTAGGTTGTGAGCGTGGATATAGCCTAGATCAGATTCACAGCCCTTGATGAACATGCAGCAATTTTCGAAGTCTCTGGAACAGATTTTCTATCCTCAGGACACAATCAGTGGGATTTTCTGAAGCATGCCAGATACCATACACTGAAAGTAACGTACACTTAAAAGTACACTTAAAGCTGTGTAATTTCTGGAGAAAACCATAACACCTAGTCTAACCTGTCTCCTGGATACCTGCCTAGTAGAAGATACCTAGTAGTAGCTTTTCTCCAGCAATTAACTCCTCTGTTGGACATAACAAGGAATGTATAGGCCTCCTAATCAGGGCTAGCCTGTGGTTTGCCTCCTTAGGAAGCCCATTTGAATTGCTCTTGTTACCGATGTCACTGGCCCATCTCTGCAATCCCTGTCTATAGACTGTACTAGTGCAATGTAATTAAGTAATGGCCCTCTCATGCTTCTTGCTTGCAAATTGGTTTCCAAGTCAATTGGCTTCTCCATTAGACTTTTCACCCCATTTTTCTATTATCTAGCATGTGAGGATCCTAGCCTGCCAATTAAACAGTCATAAATCAGCAAGATTATGACAAGTGGGCTTCTGCTTATTGAAGTGATGTAAGGATGATAAGGTCTTACCTGTATTCCTTGACTTGAATCTGTTGTGTTTTGGGCTGGACTGACCTCTGAGAACAACAACAATCTGTTCTCATTAGTTCACCACTAATGAAAAAAATATCTCTCATCTGTGCTCCATATATGTGTGTGTGTATATATATATATATATATATATATTTATTTTAATTCTAAAATTTATAAACTCTATTGTCTCTTCACCAATTGACTTAATTATCTGCAAAATATGTTCTACCTACTTTTTCTTGCAGTTGGGATCTCCTATGTATAAATTTGATCAAGTCATAATGAGTCTGACTCCTTCTTGGTATTTTCAGTTTGTGGTCATTTTGGTTTGCTCTGGGTGAAGATTTGTGCTAATGTTAAAGTGAGATATCTTCCATTGTGAGTAATTTCCTTCATCTGAGTTAGCAAAAAATAATTTATAAGAACATTGCTTAATATTCATATACTTGTTAGTCACTGTTTCTAAAGCATAAAAAGCCTTATTTTCTCCTAATTTTCCTGTGAATTCCCAAAGCTATTTTGCTTGCCAAATTACTTTCATTCTTTCCCAGAAAACTTGTAAGATGATATGAAGGACTATAGTTCATCTATACTCTTTACTTTCTTGTATTTTATTTCTACTTACTTCTCTAGCTTGTATTGTAGTCAGAACAATTTAATCTATTATCTTGTGGCAAAAATATTTCAAAGAATGTACTTCTATTACTAAATCTCTTATTTAATCTCTCTATCTCATTGTATGCAGGTTATATCACCTCTATGTTTTGATATCTCAGATAAATGCAATTATTTTAATCAAAGGAATAATGTAAAGAAGTGTAAAGTACAAGATACAATACAATATAAAATTTTGTTCTTGCTTTACTGCACAGACATCTTTTTTTACAGGAATCTATTTTCCTGTAACATCTGTCTTTGCTTCAGAAAGGAAAAAAAACTTTTAGCACTTAAAATTGGATAAATATAGTGCAAGTTGGATTTTTTTAATTTCAAAATATTATTATCATTATTACTGTTACTTTAAACAAAAACCACACACAGACTAAAAGGCAGTTATTTAATGGTTGATTAATGTACTTTTTTTTGAAACTAACTTGCTATGTACAAGTTCAGAGGAAACAAACTGTATATGGTAGTTAAAAAAAAAAAGAAAAGAAAAAAAAATGTTAAAGCATAAATCTGTAGGTGCCTGGCCTGAATTTCTAGGAGTTTCATGAGAGCTCAGTAGTCATTATACTATTACTACAAGCATTTAGCAATCTTAAAATGTCACAGTTGAAAAGAAAATGTTCCATCAGGAGAACGACGAATCTCCCTTGTGCTTGCTTGAGCAATGCCTTGCTGGGTCAGGTAGGTTTGGTTTGGACTCATGGAAAGAGAAAACCAGAGCGTGTTCCAGAGCTCTGTACATGGAAAGATTTTCCATAAGTGAATTTCTCCTTCTTTAATAGAAGATATTCAGTTGTCTTCAAGCACTAGGCCTTTTCTTCTTCTCCCAGAGCAGAATATTGGTTTCAGGAATGTTTTCTCTTAACAAGTTTTCCCAAACTAAATTTTTCTTTTTGTTGAAATACATATTTTGCAAATATACTTGGATTTTAAAGTGCATTTTCTTTTCCATTACGTCATCAATGTTTTAATTTAAGAATATTTCAAGATTTAATGGTTTATTTTGATATATATGTTATTTTTATAATTTTTAAATTATTTTATTACATGGAATTTTACAGCTGATTGCCTCTAGGAGCAGGTTAACTTTTTATTTTGCTTTGTTATGTAAGTTTGGTTATGAGAAGCTATTTTAATTTTGTTAAGCAGCAAGTAAAATCATAGCTATTATTTACCTTAGGTTATGGCTATGCATCTTAGTAACAGTTGTTTACTTTTCTGTATTTAATCATATGCTATACATGTACCAATGAGTAGATACAGGTAATATGAAATGAAATACCTACATTTCCAAAACCTAGAAATAAAAGTAATTGCATTAAATTGGTGGAGGAAAATTAGTGGCCTAAATTTGAGAAAGTCGATATTCCATTATGAATCTTTTCAGACTTGTCCCTTAGAAATAACCTATTACTGACTACATCACTTTGTCTTACTTTGTAGTGTATTTCTTGGCTTGCGTGCAGCAATATGAGCTTGAGATTGCCTTTCTTCAAAAGTTAATGCAATTTTTATATCATTTTAGGGCACTTTTACTGTCTTGAAGATTTGTTGTAAATACTTCCAGCAGGTGAAATCTGTTGATCTCTGAAGGCAGATATGCATAATCAAGGCATTTTCATGGATTTCACTTTATATTTTTCAGGAGTGGATTTGATGTCTAAAGAAAACATCTTTCTTAATTTGAAATTTCTGGCAAAATAAAACACTTATTTACACATCAGTACATCAGTTTTAATGTATTTCTTAACACAAACATTTTCCACTGAAGCTGATGTGCTCAGCAAATCATTGTGATTACATATTAATTGCAAATAGAGAAGACTAGTGTTGCACAGGCTTTTATAAGCTCAAAAATCTGTTTCTTCTTATTGCCTACTTCAGATTTTTCATTAAATTTCAAATAAATCGGGATTTAACATTTAAGATATCAAAATATTTTCTCCCAGAGCCTATGGAATAAAAATAAGAAGATTTAAGTCAAGATATAGAAAATGTTACTTCTTGAGAGATAGACAGGGAAATATCTTACAATTAATACTCTGTTGATATATAAACATAGAAATACAGCACAGTGCCAGTCATACATTGCTTCAAACTGGTATAAACCGTAGCATACCCAAACTAGGGTAGGTATAAACCATAAACCACAGACAAACAGTGTTCAAGAATTTGTAATGACCTATTAATTAGTAAATGAAAGAAAGATTCCCTCAAAATATTCAATGTATCAAATAAAAGAATCAGCCTGACCGACTAATTGACAGGAAAGAGGACGGAGTATTTTCTTCAAATTCTCATATCACTCATTGCAGGTAAAGAGAGAAATGAGAACAGTGGTGATATATGCATATATCAATGTATCACTTTTCTCATATTTATAATGAAAACAGAACATACATAAAACAAACAAACAAAAGAAAATACCCTTTGCAAATTTAAATAGAAGATAATTTGTAAATTTATACTGTAGGAGAATGAAACATACACATTTGTTTATTACATCTGCTATGGAGCAGCCTTGACCTACTTAAATAAAGGTCACGTAAGATCAGTGAGAGTAAAAGACCATTCTAATGTTTAATAACAATGCTGAAACAATGGGTTTTTAGCATTTAGTGCTTGGAAGCTCTTAAAACACTTTTTTCAACAGAACTTGAGGACAGAAAATCAGTATCCTTGGTCCATCTTGAATTTTGTGAGGAACAGCTTACACCATGGGTAGAAATGCTCAATTCTGCCCATGTCAGAAGGTGTTTGAAAGCTGTTCTGCTGCCCTAATCTCTTCCTGGTGCAGTGGGGGTTGCTGCATGTCTAGGAATCTTCATAGGTCATTGGTCATAGGACCAAATTTGACTTTCTCCTCCTACATTTTTAGTAAGAAAGGTACTAGAATGAGAAGACAGTCTTTTCAATGGGACAGTGGCAGCTCTGTTTCTCTTTCCTGCTTTAGAGATGCAGAAAAGCAGAAGGGAAAGGGGCTGATGAGGGAAAACAGTGACATTTTGTTCAATATATATACAGTGACAAAACTGGTCAGAAATTCCCCTTCTAAACACTTTTCTACTGCTGGACAATGACTTACCAGGTTTGCAACATGCCTTGGTGTTGTTTCTTTTTAACTAACGTTGCCCAAGCTCTGCCATATTGTCTGCAAGTATATCTACCCATATCTTTGTTGCCCTGCTTGCAAATATGATCTGCTTAATGCCCCTGGCTTCTCAGCACCTTGCTTTCCTCTGCCTACACTGATGTGGATCTGGGCACTAAAAGCCTTGGTCATTTATTGCCTGGAGAATACCACCAGAGGAACTGGTGTTGACCTGGCAATCCAGGGCTTGTACAATAAATCTGTTCTATTTAAATAAAAGGTGTCAGTGGGTTCAAACACTGTCTCAAGAAAAACTCTCCATGAGTTCCTTGATAAGTTTGGCTTATGAAACAAGTATTATCCTAGACATTGCCTGAGCCCGGTTCAGTGATGAGACAGGGATAACAGGATCTACCTATTTTGGAAGGGAATACAGTTTTCCAAATAGAGACAGACACACCATGGCCTTCGAGAGGGACAATTCATTCACTAGTACAAACATACCCTTAAGGCTTACTACTTCAGGACACTTAGGGGATGGATAGCACCTGATTTCTCAGTTATTCTAATATTTTTTCTCTTTTAAATGAACTGTTCCCTAATGAAATATAACTGACTGTCCTCATTAATCTCCTTATAAATCACTCTAATGCTAGCTATGTACTACACTCACAGGAGGGAGCTGTGGCACCTGAAGGCATACTAAATTTGCCTTTATCTCCCCAGCTGAAGTACTGAAAACACATGTATACATTAGGACATCATGTATACATAAGGACATGCACACTGGCTTGAATCAAGACTTGAGACAGGTTGTTGACTTTGTTGCTGTTAGCACTTGGCTGCTAATCACTTTTCTGATTACAGATGTGAGATGCTTTTAGAATACAAAAAAGTAAAATTTATCTGAAATTATTAAATAAATTATTTTTAAATTTCACCTGAAAATTGCTCAGCATCTAAAGAGATACCATAGAGCATAATTTAAAGAAATACCCTAGCAGCCTGAGTACAGAGCAGTAAATTCAGGAGACCTGTCCTTGGCTCTGATGCAAATTTGCTCTATTGTCCCTTAGTTTGCTGACCCTGGTTGACTTTCACTATCATGTAAATGAAACAAGGTACTGAAAACAGGGTTTATCATAATAGCATCACATTTGCTACAACTTTTTTTTCCCCAAGTAGTTTACAAACACCTTTACTAGAACTGTTAAAAATTATATTAGTTTGTGCCCTCTAATGTTTGCACTTTCTGGTCTGCACATATTTTCTCTATAACATGCAATAACTACAAATATTTTGGGGGTGGGATTAAATGAAAACTGAAGCTTATACATTTAAACAGTCACTTGAAAACACATGCTACAGCATGTCAATTATATTAAATGACAGACAATAGTTAAAATAACTCTAATACTGGAGTTTTCTGCTCCAGACATGGGAGTCTGTAAAACATCAGAGGCAAAATTCCCTGGATATAAGCCCACTATTTTTTGAGAATTGTCCTCAATTTAATTTTATCAGTCACAGAAGGACTGCTGCTGGTACCATAAATAACTACATGTGATAAACTTCAGATTATTAGTATTTCCACTGTTTCTTTTCTAATTTTTAATCCTAGTGTCTGAGCTGATATTTTTCACTCTCATAACCCTAGAAAAATCACATTCTCTGTTTGACTTTACAGCTTTAGAGTGATTAAACAGTCTTTCATCAGTCTGAATTACTATAACTGGGGGGCTAAAATTTTGATTCTTTTTTGTCCTCATTCTGATTGTCTCATGGAGTGAGTTAGCTATGAACACAAATGTTGTCTGCAACACACAGTGAGACTCAAGACTGAAGGGACAAACTCCGGCATAGAGTGGGCAAGGTCAGCCTCAAGGCAGACTTGAGGAATTAAATTGCATAGACTTGCTTTGGGACTAGGCTTCTATCTCTGCAGCTGGTCAGCTCAGAGGGACTAGTATCATCAGTCGGTAGCAGAAGGCAGAAGGTGTTTCTTTGCAATGTCTGGATGCTCCTTGTGAAAGCTTTGGCTGGGGATCTGTCACATTTCCTACTCCTTCTCTCTAACCTCCAACTGAACATACATCTCCATGAGTAACCCATCTGGACAGATCATCTGTTGACTTGTCTTACTCAGGGCTGGATTTTTTTCTCCTTGTTTTTTTAATCATTCAGAAGCAGATAATTTTGACTTGAATTGACCTATGGTACAGTGGCTGCTACTTGATTTCTCTCTTTTTAACTCAAAATTAGACAAAATTTAACAGGTGTGAATATGTAACAAAAAGTAGGGAAAATATCTGTTGGCTTGAATATCGTGACAATTATGAGCATCTAGAAAGAACAGAAGGTAAACCTCTGAAGTGAGAGAAAACAGTGTCTTTAAAAGCTGTAATTGTCTACTATATATTCTTTTATGATGACATTTTTTTTGCAAGATACTTCTTATTTTATGTTAATCAAGAAATAAGTCCCCAGACTTTCAAGATAAATCTCCAAAGCTACTCTTATTCATCCACATGCTTCATGCTAGGAATGTGCAGTATCATTGAAACTTAAAAGCAAGCAAAAGTATTTTGGGAGGAATGTCATTTCTCTGTAGTATGTCACTGTTTATACCTTTTTTAACTTACGACTGAGAAACTTTAGAAGAAAAAGAGATTTTTATCTTCAAATTTAGTTGTAGTTCCTAAGGCTCTTCAAAATCTGCTTCTTAACATCCATGGATTACTTTTCTTCAACCACCTTCTCAGACATAGAATTGTTATTGTAATCTTATCTTTCATTTAATCATATGATTTTGGATCTTAATTCCTTCCATCCTTACTAGTACTTTTCAATTAGCCATATGGCTCATGCAACCACCTGGGACCAAGGAATTTGTAAGGACTAGTGAAGATGTTTTCTTTTCATAAGGATGAATGCATGACATGTTCCAAATCACTTAAAATGTCTATTTTTTACATCCTCGTTACTTCTCTTTCCTTTCACTTCGCAACATTCACCCTTTCTAAGCTATATTCTGCTGCTGCCTTCAACTATATGCCATAAAATGTTCACCTGGATCATGCTCTGTCAGGCCATCTGGATTTTTTTTTATCTTGTCACATGCAAGCTTCACAAGGGTTAAAGCAGCCCATTACTGCCTTAATAATTAATTAAATAATAATTAAATAAATAATAAAATATTTTCTACTATCTAGTTTGAACCTCTCCTGACACAGGTTTGAGCCATTCCAACCATCCTGTCACTTGATAACAAAGAAAAGATATCAGCCCCTCCCTCTCCACTTTCCCTCCTCAGGAAGCTGTGGAGAGGAATGAGCTCATCTTTCGGTCTTCTTCTCTACAAACTAATTGATTTAACAGAACACTGAGCCTTGAGGAACACTGCTGCTGACTGGTTGCCAACCAGATATAACCCCATTCACTGCAACCCTTCTAGCTTTGCTTTTCAATCAGTTCTTCAATCCAACCTGCTCATCCCACATCTGGATGACTTTTCCAACAGGATGCTATTCAGGACAGTATCAAAAGCCCTACTAAAATTCATAACTACATCCACCACCTTCCTGCTGTCTAATAGGCAGGTGACCATATTGTAGCGCAATATCAAAGTAGTTCAACAGGACCACTTTCATGAATCTGTGTTGACTGTGCCTTTCAACAACACCCAAGATGATCTTCTCCACAACTTTTGCAGGTACTGACATTAGACTAAGAGGTCTGTCATTGTTGAAAGATGTTGTTGTCTGGAAAGATGATGGAATGACTCATTTTGAGATCATCTCAAAGCATATGGAGGAAAAGAAAACCATCAGAAGTAGTCAACACAGATTCACCAAGGGGAAGTCATGTCTGACTAACATGATAGCCTTTTATGATGGCATGACTGGATGGATAGATGAGGGGAGGGTAGTGGATGGATGTTGTCTACCTTGACTTCAGCAAGGCTTTTTATACAGTCTCCCAGAGCATCCTTGGAGGTAAGCTTAGGAAGTATGGATTAGAAGAATGGACAGTGAGTTGGATTGAAAACTGGCTGAAAATCAGAGCTCTCAGGGTTGTGATTAGGGGTACTGAATCTAGTTGGAGGTCTGTAACAAGTGGAGTCCCCCAGGGGACTGGGTCAGTCTGGGTCCAGTCCTCTTCAATATATTCATCAAGGAGCTGGATGAAGGGATGGAATGTACCCTCAGCAAGTTTGCTGACGACACAAGGCTTGGAGGGGCGGTTGGCACACTGGAAGGCTGTGCTGCTATACAGTAAGACCTAGACAGGCTGGAAAGCTGGACAGAAAGGAACCTGATGTACGTCAACAAAGGTAACTGTAGGGTGCTGCACCTGGGGAGAAATAACCCCATGCACCGGTACAGGTTGGGGGCTGATGTGCTGCAGACCACCTCTGAGGAGAAAGACTTAGGAGTCCTGGTGGACAATAGGATG
>BJBW01005237.1:23816-44858 GCA_004320125.1 Scolopax mira | reverse complement strand
ACTAGATTTGTGTGAGGGACCATATCAAATGCTTTTTGGAATTCCAGGTACACTATATCGACTGCCTTACCCTCATCCAATAATCTGGTTATCTTGTCATAGAAGTAGATCGGGTTTGTATTAGATAAGTAGAAATTCCTGAGTGCCAGGAATTTGCAGAATAGTATCCTATCCTAACACCCTTGACACACAAGCCCTAAAATACCCAGCATCTATTTTCCAATTTCCTGCTCTGATCACTGGAAATGTAGTAATCTCATTCCCCTTTTTATTTTGTTGATGTTATAGTTTTAGGAAAGAAATGTTTTTTCTTAATATACTGTCTTTGAAAGAAAAAGAAAATATTTTCTTTAGAAAAAAAGTACGTTTTATAATTGCTATGTATATACATATATATGTACTTCAGGCTGAGTTTCAACAAGGCCAAGTGCCGGGTCCTGCACTTGGGTCAAAACAACCCCAGGCAGCGCTACAGGCTTGGGGAGGAATGGCTGGAGAGCTGCCTGGAAGAAAAGGACCTGTGGGTGTTGGTGGACTGTTGGCTGAACATGAGCCAGCAGTGTGCCCAGGTGGCCAAGAAGGCCAAGACCATCCTGGCTTGTATCAAGAATAGTGTGGTGAGTAGGACCCAAGAGGTGATCGTCTCCCTGTACTCAGCACTGGTGAGACCCCACCTCGAGTACTATGTCCAGTTTTGGGTCCCCTACCACAAGAAAGACATTGAGGTGCTGGAACGGGTCCAGAGAAGGGCAATGAAGCTGGTGAGGGGTCTGGAGCACAAGTCTTATGAGGAGAGGCTGAGGGAGCTGGAGTTGTTCAGTCGGGGAAGAGGAGACTGAGGGGAGACTTTATTGCTCTCTACAACTCCCTGAAAGGAGGGTGTAGAGAGGTGGGG
This sequence comes from Scolopax mira, assembly GCA_004320125.1. NCBI lineage: Eukaryota > Metazoa > Chordata > Aves > Charadriiformes > Scolopacidae > Scolopax > Scolopax mira. Next base: position 43,963 of record BJBW01005237.1, on the reverse strand, counting down.
TCAGTCTCTTCTACCAGGTCACAGATGATAGGACAAGAGGAAATGGCCTCAAGTTGTGCCAGGGTAGGTTCAGGTTGGATATTAGGAAAAAATTTCTTCACAGAGAGGGTTATTGGGCATTGGAATGGGCTGCCCAGGGAAGTGGTTAAGGCACCATTCCTGGAGATATTTAAAAGACTATTTGATATACTGCTCAGGAATATGGTTTAGTGTTGGTGCGTGTGTGTTTTGTTTGTTTGTTTGTTTGTTTGTTTGTTTTTGTGGTTGTACTAGATGATCTTAAAGGTCCCTTCCAACCTAGGTGAATCTGTGATTCTGCAATATCTGTCTCTACCTGTCTTCACTCTGTCACCGTCTTTCACTGCCAGCTTTTCAGAACAGGATTTCTATATAGGACAGCACCTACAGAGTTGAGCCTGCAATCAAGTGCTATATATGCTCTTACCAATTAAATTAATAGTAATCAGAAAATCACACACCAGGAAAACTGAAGTTTTTACGGCAATAGCTGTAGTGATAATAATGATCACTCCTTGTTTTTTAGAATATAGCTTGGCACTCAGAGGAATTTGATATCACAGAATAGTTGAGGCTGGAAGTGACCTCTGGATCTTATCTGGTCCAATGATCCTGCTCAAGCAGGCCACCTAGAGCCCAGGACCATGTGCAGATGGCTTTGTAACATCTGCAAGGATGCTAAATCCACTAAACTTAATATCCTCACTTAGTTTCATCCCTATTGTGTTCTACAAGTCTCAACCTTCTTAATGTTATCACCAGCACTGGCAAATTGCAAATTGCAATATACATGCAGAATTTTGGTGGCTAGTAGGAGAAGAACAACAAATCAGTTTTTATTTTAAAATCTGTAGTCACAGAAGTGGTACAGAAAAAAGGTTTTTACAGAATACTTTTCTCACTATAAGTTGTTTTTTTAAAAAAGGGAAATCTGAAATGTAGAGCAATAAAAATTGTCCCACAAGGTAAAGAAAAAAACATATGTAAAGGATCTTTTTTACTTCGGATGATACTAAGAAAATAACATTTACCATGAAACATTTACTTTTCAGCAGTATTAGGCTGTAAAGCTATTGCTACAGCAGGATAGAATATATTCGCAGTCTGCTGTTGATGTTCTGTACTGTTAGAATTGCAAATGAGGTCACTTTCTAGCAAAATAACCAAAATGCACTTGTTAAAAGCTTGTTTATCCTGAGGTTGTTAATGACATCACTGAATTTTAGGCTGGTGAATTAAACGATCCCAATATTTTTTTCTCTCCATAATCACTTGCAATACATTTCTACATCAGATTTTTATGTACTTATTCATATAAAAATACAAACATTGGTCAGGGATAGGTATTAATGAGCTGTGCAAAAAAACTTATTTCAGTTTTATCAGAACTGCATGGGGAAATGTAAATGTGAACTATTATTTGTTTTGTTCGTAATATTTTTACACAAGATTGTTATTGGTCATTTTACATTTCAAGTGGTTTCAGAGGATAAAATAACAAACTCAGAAAACAAAACAACATTTCTATATAATTTTTCTAAAAGGTACACTAATCTTGACTAAACACCATGTTTTGACAGCCCAGTAAAATATATGGTAGGGGGGTTTTATACTTCGTCAAGGAAGGCAATGATAAAGTATACATGTTATAGAGATATAACATCTTTACAACACCAACATCTAAACTGTCTCTATTCACTATAAAGATAGTGTTTGCAGCCATGATGATAGGCAGGTAGAGGTGGAATTAGTTGGAGGAGAAAACCTGCCACAAGCTTTTGACAAGTCAGTGCATTTCCAAACTAAAGCATTACTAGGAACTCCTGTTTAATGTTCCTTGCTTTCTAGAATAAAGAGGACATTTGTTTTCTAGAACAACACCCTACAGGTTTCTTAAAATCTCTTGCTTCCTAAAATGAAACATTTACATTACAATCACTTTTTCTACCAAATGTTATCTGAAACCTTGTTCCCTAATAATTCTTTTAAATATTGGCTTACTTTTAATCTTTTTAGTAGAAATGAAGCATCAATACCCACTGCCTACTATCCACTGACAGAGATAAAAACAGAGGAAAATGACACAGCCTTCCCAGTGACAGTAAACCTATTTCAGTCCTTTTTATTGTCTCTTCACCATCTCCTGACAACTTTGACATCTGTTGTCCACGTTCACTTCCCATCCTCAGACAGATGCTCCTGCAGACACAGTGCTCCTCTCCTCACTTTGAGACTAGCTTAGCAGCAGCATTTGGGATGATGCAGGAGCAATGTGAGTGTCCCAGTAGTTCATCATTTTGCTTTCAAAAAGGTAAACAAATAAATCATCTCCAATTTTTACTTTACCCAGTTGATTCTGAATCGTATATTCAAGGTACACTTTGCCTAAGGAAAACACATGTAAGTGAAAAGGACCAGAACTGGGTAGGCAAAAAGGACAGTCTGTCTGAAATCAGGAATTGATTTCTGTGTTTAAAAATTATCATTTTGGGAGGCTGCCATCTGTAATCAAACTGTCAAAGTCATCTATCACCAAACTATGTATGATATTAGCAGGATTTGGATAGCTGTGAACAAGAGAAATGTGGTGCGTAAGAATGAAATGCAGTGTGCAAGTCAGTAAACCTTCCTCCCATGCCTAATTCTGTTTACTGACGTCAAAACTTCAACAGAAATGTATCAATGATCAGTTGAATCTTTTGTGTAAAATATGGAACTTTTTTGACATTTTAAAAATTAAGAATAGTCAAGAAGTTACCTCATAAAAAATTCAAAACAATTACTGTTCTGACTGCATCTGAACATACAAACTACCTACTTACTATAAAGGCAAGACAAGAATTTTACTACCTTGATATCTAAAGACTCTGAGCTCACTGTAAATGAGGTTGCTTTGATCTGGAAATTTCAGCTACAATTTGAGAATCCCAATTTTATACATGCAAGCTTGTATATTTTGGCAGGGTTTCAAAATTTAAACCAATACTGCTTCTGAATACCAACCATTAGATAAAACAGGTTAATGAGACTCATTTTGGTGTACTGCAATGAAGTATCATTTTCTTCTGAGTGTAGTACATTAAAGGATGAAACAGCATGATCCAAAATTTCTGTGAAGTCCTGATAAAAACATACAATTAAGTAGAAAGAAAGAAAGAAAGAAAGAAAGAAAGAAAGAAAGAAAGAAAGATAGATAGATAGATTATGGTACTGAAAACTGAAGACTAATTAGGTAGTATGCAAACCAAGACCATTAAACAAACAAATAAATAAATAAATGATGTTTTCCTTCCTGAAATAAGCTTTCCCCAGTTTTTAAGGTGACAAAACTCTTTTGAATATGGGGTCATCCAAAATGTACTTGCGTGTCCTGCCACCAGTAAAACAAGACTTGTTCACAAATTTATTTTCAACAACAAGCTTTACATTTAAATCAAATCTATCTAAACCAGAGTCACAGAATCACAGAATCACCTAGGTTGACAGGGACCTTTTAAGATCATCTAGTCCAACCAATGAAAAAAAAAAACAAAACACAAAACCCACACCCCCCACAAACTCCACACCACACCCAAAACAACACCAACCCAACACTAATCCATATTGCCAAGCACCAGGCCAACTCATCTCTTGAATACCTCTAGGGATGGTGCCTCAACCACTTCCCTGGGCAGCTCATTCCAATGCCTGACAACCCTTTTTGTAATATCTAATATTTCCTAATATCTAACCTGACCCTCCCCTGGTGTAATTTGAAGCCATTACCCCTTGTCCTTGACCTGGGGTAATGTTTTCTCACAGAAAAATTGTAATGGTGGAAAAAGACAATGCTATGAGTAGTAGCTACTAATCTCAACTTTGGCACTTGATGGGAAATACACATGAGGGAATATCCCATGGATTTGGTCAAGACAATGATGACATAGTATACTGAAACACTATGGAAAGCATGCATGACAGAGTAGTGAAGGAATAATAATAACCTGAGGATATGAAAACTTATTATATTTAAAATCTCTAGGATTCAAAGTGAATGTTGGATGCTTTTGAGTGTTTTATAAAGTATAACAGTCAGTATAAGTATCAGCAATGCATTCTAACATTGTACGTCAGGTTACAAGAACCTTGAAATAAATCTGGATCTTCGAGAAAGGCCCTGAAGGATACATTTCCAAATGTAGTCTGTGTCCCAGAGGGGATGAAAAGCAAATACAAACTTACCCAGGAAGATTCAGAAGCAGAAGCAGCAATTTCTACTGAGAGTTGGAAATGAGTGACACATGAATAAATGTGTACTGTATGCAGAAGGATGAGGTAATGTCATTAAGGGACCACTGAGTTAATGAGACAGCCTGAAACTTTCAGAGGTAACCGTCTGGTTTGCTGTGACTGGGAAGAGGTATACAAGTTTCATAGCAGTGCTTAAGTTCCTTGAGCAAAACATCTTTGGATAGTTCTGCCTCTTCCTCAGACAGGCACAGCTGAAGTGCAAAGCAGCCTTGCTCTCTGCCTGCACGGGCTGGTCTGTACCAGGAAAATATATTCTTAAAGGTCATCCAGCTCCAATCCCCCTGCCATGGGCAGGGACACCTCCCTCTAAAGCAGGTTGCTCAAAGCCCCTCATTCTATCACTACAGTACCTGACAAAGAGTTCCTCCCCCTCTCTCCCATAGGCCCCTTATAAGGTGTCCCAGGAGCCTTCTTAAGGCTGAACAACCCCAGCTCTCTCAGTCTGACTCCACAGGAGAGATACTCCATCCTTCTGATCATCTTTGTGGCCCTCTGCTGGACCCATTCATGAACAGGTCCATGTCCTTCCTGTGTTGATGACTCCAAAACCGGACACAGTATTTCAGGTGGGGTCACACAAGTGCAGAGTAGAGGGACAGAATCACCTCCCACGAGGTGATTATTCTTCTAAGTACTAAAGTCATTATGATATACTATTTATTCTTATACTATTATTTATTATACTATTTATTCATGACTTAATATGTGGTCGGGACAGGAGGAAAGAAGAAAGAAAAACAAAAGACCTGCAGTAAGAGTTTCAACATTCAAAATCTGAACAGCAACATTTTCTAAGATAAGGGGTATATCAGGTAAAAAACAGGAGGAAGCCTAAATTATAATGACTCAGACAAAAGTCCTATTATCAGATTAAAGAAAAGCTAAAATACTAGAGTTCTTTTTGGAGGAAGAAAAAAACTGAAAAGCATTGCATCAAAGACATAGTCTGGATGCAGCTGAGTATGGCAGCTGGAATAAAAGAATATGAAAGGTATAGACTTTGATGGCAAGTCCAACAGAGTATATGACTTATTTTCTAGTTATTACCAGTGGAACCAAAAATCTGATGAGTAACTAACCAGTAATTTATATACTATATAAACTATTATAGTTTATATAATACTATATTATAGTTTATATAATACTATATTAACTATATAAAAGAATCTACTTTACTTAGTTTTACTTGCTAAACAACAACATAAATGTTATTGATGCTAATTCCAATATTTGCATTCTATTTGGCCTTACAAGAGATACAAAAAATCCTTGCTAAAAAGATTTAGAAGCATATTGTCATCATACAGAAACACGCTTTTACAGTTACAATATCTTGTACCCGACAAGGGCACTTCTCAAGCTCTTGTGAATATCAGAGACTGTTGTAAAAAAGTTAGAAAGGAGACACACCAAAAAACCAACAGTGAAACAAAACAAAGAAGAAGAATCCCTTACTCTGTAAAATACTAAAGACTAAATTATTTCAGTATGATATTGATTTTATGGCACATTAAAGTCATATTTCCATGTTATGTACTGACTTATTTCTTCTCTCAGAAACAACTGCTCTATTCTTCCCTTTTCCTTTTCCTCATTCTATCATAGAATGATTCTATGATTCTATGATTTAATATTGCTTTCTGCTCCCATTTTTATCTCAGGGATGACCTGTATTTAATTCATCTCTAAGACACGATTCTCCTGTGTATTTAGCTTTGAAATGTAAAGCTTCTCTTTGAAACCAAAATAAAGATTTCCTTACACAAAATCTTGTCTGTCTTTGCAACTCTACCAGTTATCTAATAAAAAGAATCTATCTACAAATAAGAAATTAGTTTTTTACATCAAAAATATCAACTGTTTTTTTTTGTCATGAAGCATGAAGATATTTATCATGAATAGTGACAAACTGAGGAAAGAGGGACCTGTTATGAGGTTGTGTCCATAATTTGCCCCTATTAGAGCTATTAATATCATTTTAATTGAACTTTTTTCCAGCAGAGAACAAGTGCTTTTCAGACAATCATAGAATTATTGAAGTTGGAAGTGACCTCTGAATGCTACCTGGTCTAACCACTTCTGCTCTTAGGGCCATCTTAATTCAGTTGCCCAAAACCATGTCCAGATAGGTCTTGAATATCTCCAAGGATGAAGACTCCACAGCCTCTCTGGTCAGCGTGTGCCAGTGCGCAGTCACTCTCAACAAAAATGTCTTTGCTGATGTTCAGAGGGAAACTCCGTTTTTTTCGGTTTGCGCTTGTTTCCTCTGTCCAATGAAAGGAGCCTGGCTCTGTCTTCTTTGCAGTTAATATCTTCAGATATTAATAAGATCCCATCAAACCCTTCTCTTCCCCAGGCTAAACATCTCCAACTCTCTCTGCCTTTCCTCAGGTGAGAGGTGCTCCTTAATCATTTTTGTGGTCTTTCCATGAGCAGGAGATGCATGATGACATGTTTGATGACATTTGAATGTCAGCAACATGAGATATTTTGAAATTTTCATTTCAAAGCCACATCTTATTTAAAATTTTTTATTACTGTATATTGCACTAGATAAAAACTTGTTGAAAAAGATACAGCTGAAATAGTTTTTAAGAACATATTTCAAAGGATAGGAAATGTAAATATTTATTTTGTTATTTTCTTTTGTAGATGAGTATATTATTTTGTAATTTCTTGCTTCATTAAAATGAAAACAAGCTTTTAAATCCACAAAAAAAAATCAATTCTTCTGTCTCCTCCCAAATTTAGTATCTACATTAAGAAGTCACATGAAACACACAAAGGACAATTATGCCTACATGAGGCCTTCCCTCTCTGCAAAGTCTCTCTTTCCTAACTTTTTTTTGTCAATCTTCTTGTTGTTCAGCCAGTCAACAATTTGTACATATTTTTTTTTTTCCCTTGGAAAAACAAGGATAATATTTCTGACTTTAGGCCATTCTTGAAATTTTTATGGCAAACATGGCCAAAATTTCAGACAGAGTAAAATATATTATAATTGGCAAATGAAAGTTAAACATATTAGAAGGAACCTTGAATCAGTTTTTAAGTACTATTTCAATATTTTCACTGTCATGACTATAAAAGTTTGCATCTGTATTTCAGGGGTATGCTCAGATATACACAGCTGAGCATAAAGGATGATTTGTGCTGCATCTATTAGAGAGTGAAGCTAATGAATTCTAAGGATAATACACTGAAAATACGGTATTTTTCCTATAGCATAGCTTGTTACGAGGACTTTTATGGTAGAGTTATTAAGAAATGACACAGAAAGATTCAAGAAATAATTAACTATCCTTTTGATAATTGCATGACCTTGAAATATTATTCTCATCAGTTAACTACATTTTGCTAAGATGAACATCTGTTTATAATGGGAAGTAATTTTTGTTTCTATTCTAGTTTTGCAACAGAAAATTACAAATTGTTTGTAATGTCAATCCCAAAGTTATTAATTTTCAAATTAGTTTTCAAAGTAAATATTCAATGTTTAACATGTACAAACACAGAACAACCACAATTATTTTGGTAGCATTTATATTATTGAACATGCAATTTACTTGTTTTGGTGTAGCATTGAGTTTAATTTCTTTTTAGTATTCAGTTCTGTAATTCACATACCTATGTATTCAGACTGCCATACACCTTTTTTTGAGGCGGGGGCATGGGCAGTAAGTGGAGTTGCTTATTTATTTGGGCATTTATTTATTTGGGAATACACTGCCTTATTCACTTAATCATTGATAATTTTGTAAATATTCAAAATAGTTTCTGGGGAAAAAACAATGCATGCTCATTATCTCATTGCTAGTTTCTTGTCCACTTTCAGTGTTCGTTTGTAAAGGCATCGCTTTATGAAAAGCAATAGTTACTCTAGAAAAAAGCATTTAATAACTAGAGGAAAAAAAATAATCCATAATACCCTCTACAAATTCCTCCCTTTCCTCCCAGAGTTATTACTTAAATAAATGATTCTATTCCATAATATGAACCCATTTATAAGTGTGAGAGGAAAGAAAGGATTTTAGGTCAAGTAATTGTCTTGACATTGCTCATTGTTCCACTGAACAGTAATAATCAGACTTCAAATAAATACATAAAGAAAAATTGTATAAAACAGTGTTTTCCATCTTCTTCATAAGCAAGACTTAGAAGGCTTTCTAATTAAATTTATAGTTTTGTTGATTACATGTGGAAACAAAAAAAAAATTGTTTCACTGATAGAATTATGCATACCTTATAGAAATCAGAATTTTCAAAACAAAAAAAAACAAAGTAAGGCTTGAGATACGTGGACTTACAGGGTAACAGCCCCAAATATCAAGGTACATCACTAGCACCTCACAGATCAAATTGAAAATTTCTCATAAACTGCATAGTAATGTGTTGGAAAGTAAAAAAAAATCACAACAAACCAAACACTGTTGCAAATTGTAGAAAAACAAGAGGATGCCAAACTGTAATTGAACTACAATGGCAGTAATTATGGCAGTAATTCAGATTTCAGATTGCTGTCTTACTTTTGTGCCAGATATTTGTGGGGAACAGAGGGATGGAGGGTGTTGTCATCAACCCTCACCTTTCCTCATCCCTCCAGAGGTGGGGCGAAGAAAGAGGGTCATTAACCAAATCCATAACAAACCAGACGTCTGCCTTTGAGCAAATCACCTCAATATCCTAAATAATCAGCAGGAGAGAAGCAAATAACTTTGGTGACTGACTTAACCTACTCTAGATATCTAAAATAGGTTGAATGTGTGTCTAGTTCCTAAATTGATATTGCCTAAAAATCCCTGGATTTCTCCACTGCCTGTAAAGAGTTCCTAGCATCTCTAGTTTAGACGTTAAGACCTGATTTGTTGCTGGATGAGGGAAATGTTTATGCTGCCAGGAGCACTCAGCACCTGTAGGAGATGCCTTTCTGTAACTCTTCCAACTTTGATTTGTAACAGGGAGACTTGCAGAATCCCTTGTAGAAGGTCTGTTGCCAGCAGGAGTTAAATGCAAGAAATTTTGCTTAACTAATGGAGCCAGATGGTTTCCTGACAACATGCCCGTTCCATCCTGACAGCATCCAAAACTATATGTGCTACTTAAAGAAAAATCTCAATTCAAAATCATCTGGGGAAACCACACCTCCTGTTTCTTGTCACAGATTTTCAGTTACAGTCCTGAAAGATCTCTCATAATCTCCTCTCCTCACCAGCCTCTTTTTAATTATTTGAAAAAATAAAATAACACTATTATTCGAAAAATAAAATTACTTTTAAATCTTTCTCATAAAGTAACATATTATACAACTGTCAATTGCTGTGGCTTCTGAGCATTATTAGCAAACTTTCTATCATAATCTCTGAAATCCATCAGCTTCCTTTAACCTCTCCTTTTCAGAGCCCAAAAGCTGTTCTTGCAGGGTTATCTTTGTGTCAGAAATCATGAGCGCTGCAGCACTAACTTGCCGCTGGGTCCTTCCGTCTTATTTAATGCACTGGGAAACTTAACATGTCTCAGGAATTCACTTTTTTGGGGGGAAGGAGAGGAGGTGAGAGAGGAATGAGTCAATCTGTATTCTGCTGCTGTCTCTCCTTTTATGCTTCAGTGGCTGCATTTTTATCTACATCAAAGGGCTTGGCTTTGCTTTCTCACCTGGGTTCTCTCCTCTTTTGTGCTAAGGTGGGAGTGAAGAATTCAGCGTGCTGAGAAGTGAACTCCAAAGGGAACAACATCTGTATTTTAAGTATTGGTAAACAGATTCCTATTATAAACATTTGTACATTTTTCTGATGCTTTTTAAGTACTCTGAGCAAAAATTAACTCTTTGTTATCATAAGCAGAATACATAGTCAAAGAAGCAGATAAACATAAAAAGTGGGTGTAGTTGTCTTTCACAAATAGGAAAATTAATTAGGTGATCAGAGATGGGAGTTTCACTTAAATGATGGAAAGACTTTTTGAAATAGAAAGCTTTTTTACATAGATTCTCTGATAGCAGTCAGTGCCTGTATTTGTCACCTCTGTATATAATCAGTTCTTCGGCTGCATCTCAAACAAGTATACTTTATCCACAAGATTTTGTATGATTAATCCTGCTTATGAATAGGAAAAAAATATTGTTTTTTTTCCAAGTTGCTTTTTTGTAGTACAAAAAAAATCTATTTTTGAAAAATGTAACCCCTTTTTCACCCTTTTAGGCAGGTTAAAGATGAATTGACATCCAAGGTCTATAGAAGACTGTCTCATGAATTTCAGTTACACAAACACGTGATGGCCAACATGAACTTGCCAAGAGTAAATCTTGCCAAATGTTCTAAGTGAGAGACCTTGTGGAGGGAAAAAAAGCAAAATGACTACATATTGCAGTTTTGCTACAGCTCTTGACATGACCTTCAGATAAAAGTCACATTCTGTCTCAGGAAATGCAGACAGGGATCCCATATCTAGTTTACTGTCAGTGATTTATGCTTTTTTTGCCTGATAATTCCACTCTAGGCCAAAAGCAGATGATCCTCAGGTTCTTTTTCACCTCCTAAACCTGTGAGTCACCTTGAGTGGTTTACACTTCTCAAGGTGTCAGCAACAACAGCAGGTCCGTGATTTCTAGAAGGTTATGCAAAGACACAGGGAGGAGATGAAGAAACTCTTCTTCTTTATTCAGCATGGCTGATGTCTAATTAACGTGCTACATAAAGCTAATTATTGTACTACATAAAGTGATTGTTAAAAGTCTAGAGAAAAATATGAAAAGCAACTGGAGGCCTAAAATACACATCCATTTAGAATATACTGAGTTTAAAGTCCATGAGAAAAAGAGAAAGACAGAAAGAAACAAACAAGATATTATACAAGCCTTCAAAATGGAAAAGATCACCAAAATAAAATAAAAAATAAAAAAAAATAATAATTGTTACTCCTAATTCCTGCAGCTAGAATAAAAAATAGTCTTAAAAGCATTAGACTAGATGTCCACCTGTAGACTTGGGTCATTATATACCTCTTACAAAATAATGACATATCCTGACCCAAAAAATCATGGCTGAAAATTTGACTTTTAACTGGTACCAGGCTCCAACAGTGAAACTGGGACGAATTTTAGCCATGTAACCATAAAGCAACACCTCAGCACTCCCAACAAAAGTACATCCATTTCTAGAGTACCTTACCTATTCAGACAACCAGTGAGCAGATCTGTCTCAGGAAGAGCCCCACTAGCAGGAAGAGCTTCAGCCCAGATTCCAGCAAGTTTTAAGTAACAGTCCCAGCTCCTGCAAGTGAACAGCGACTTACAAAGCACATTGTCAGGCAGCCCTCCCTTTAATTGGAAGCCCTGTGGCCTGAGTTACTGTACACCTGGGCACCTTAAAAAATCTCCTCTATCGTTCCCCTAGTAAACAAACCACTTTCCCCCATGTACTTCCATGTTGCCATAATGTCTCTACACCCTCTTTATGGGTGTGTGATAATGAATGCACAAGAATCTGGGGCTTTCAGTGTGCTCTGAAACTACAGAAAATCTCTGAAATTACTTCTTCTTTGTCATACATTATCAGGCAAGAAGGCTGTTCAGTTCTCCTCAGTTCATAAGGAGAAATTAGGACAGTTGCCTATGGTAAGAATGAAGGCCAGCTTTGAGACTGTGGACATCTGAAAAACATGAACATCTCCCATATAGCTCAAAGAGGAGAATCCGAACAATATCACAAAGAAGGAAGCATGTTGACTCGTATAAAAACAGGGGTGCCAACTGAGTAGTATTATTAACTTTTTAACCTTCCCAAGGAGGGAAGGAGGGAAGAGAAAGTAGGGAAGAGAAAGGGGAGAATCTGAACAATATCACAAAGAAGGAAGCATGTTGACTCATATAAAAACAGGGGTGCCAACTGAGTAGTATTATTAACATTGACCTTCCCAAGGAGGGAAGAGAAAGAGGGGAGCAGAATAATGAAGAATAACACACACACACACAAATTTAACAGGCAGCATCTTGCAAAAAGTTTTAGGGTTTTTTAATTGAGATATGTGTTTGCGATGTGTTTATCAAAATCTATAAAAAATCACAAGTCAGTCCATCCCATTTAAGATTCTTGCAATTAAAATATGAGTTTGAACAATGTCTTCATTCTGAAAACCTGTATTTATGAGAACAAATAGACACTTCACTGAATCAACAGTCTATTTTATAAATATTGGGCATAAAATGGATGATTACCATATAACTGGAAGACAAATTTGAATTAAATATTGATCCATCCAAACTCTTAACAGCTGTAAAAGAGCCCAATTGCCATGGATATTGAAGACTCTAATGGTTTAGATGAACACTATAACACACACAAAGGCAGATTATACAGTGTTTAAAAAATAGAACACAGGGTTCCAGTTATTTGTTGGAAGTGGTGAAAAATATAGTGACAGCTGGAAGAAGTTAAAATCTAATATATAATAGCTAAGTCTGAACAGCAAACTGTTCAGTCCTGTGATTAGCTCTTGGATGAATGAAACCAATTTCTAATCTTTCTGGTAGACATGAAGTGCATCAAGTGAACAAGATAACACATGGAAAAGGTGACGGCATCATTTTGTTTTTTAAATTGATAGCACTATATGTGGTGGGTGGTTGGTGGGCAGTTTTTCTTTGTGTTTTCTGCAGAGCTTTGAGAATAAACAAATTAACCATAAGCTTTCTGTATAGCCAATATTATGATAGGAAAATATATAACAGAAAACATAGTTTCTTTTGTGCCTTCCAAGGTGTACTGCAGATATCCAGAAATAACTTTATGAGTTACAGGAAGAGCCAAATATCTTTATGCTACACTCTTCCTCTGCCTGCAGTTTCATTTTCCAAACACTATAAACAGAAGATTTGCATGTTCACTGCTGTACTAGGCTGAAAGGGACTTAATCTGACCAGCATTAAATAGTCAATTTTTCTCTATTATCAGGAGCCAGCAGAGCTGATGTAAATATAACAATTTTGAATCACAGTGAAGCTGAGGTGAGATAAAACAAGCTATTCTGGGAGGAATAAGTTGGATTTGAGTGATAAATGTTTCATTTCAAAATAATTCACCTACTGCTAAAAACAATGTGCACTGTCCTTTCTGAAAAAAAATTAAAGTAGTATTTCTGTAGTAGGCTGGATTACTTTTTTCTAAGGTCAAAATGCTGTTGAGAACTGACAACACTGAAGCTGAGGGCAATAATTGTTTGGATCAGATTTTCATCCAAGGCATTTACATACACAAAAGAAGCCTCCTGCAGATCGTCTTCATCCCTCTTCATTTTTGATTTATCAGGTAGAAACTGGTATTTTTAATTTAGGTTCCCTACTTGGTCACAAATTGAAAAGTCTGTGGGAATTTAAAATAGCCAAGGTGAGTGATCATCACTGTATTTGGGAAAAGAACACATTGAACATCCTCCTCTGCTCCTGCAGAACCAGCACTACAGCCCAACAAAACTGGTTTTCCAAGAATCATGTCATAAAAACCTTAAATATGGAAGTTTTGTTTCTGTCATGGCTCTCTTTTATATTACTATAAAATTTCAAAATCAGAATGAAGGTGTTTACTGAGGGGTAGATAATTCTTTAGTCCTCAGGGCGGAGGGAAATGTATTGAGTTCTCTGTATAAGTAGGGAAAATATTTATGTAATTGTAAGATGGCTCATAAAAGCACCCATGGTAAAGAAAAAGACTGTAAAATGAAAAAAGAAATTGTACACGCTTCTGGATTTTCTAGTTCTAAATAAGTGCATAGGTTCCTTCCATCTTCTGGGATAAACTTGAACATCCTTTTCCGAATTTTTTGTATGTATTTATGCAAGTATATTAAATCTTAAGTATATTTTGATGTTAGATTTGGTTTTGGATGTTGGATTTTGGTGGGTTTGGGGTTTTGTTTCGTTTTCAGGGGTTTTTTTCAATATTTTTTTTCCTGTATTGGTCAAATATTGAAAGGACAGGTTGGCTTTACTCTTTTTAAACAAATGAGTTAATGAATGCTGATGTTTTCTGACACCTGAGGTCTTCAGCGTTCAGTATAGAAAGATCATATTTCTTTTATCTGTCACAGTTTCAGCTGTTTCACCAACTTTCTTACTGGCAGTTGGTGTAGTGCTACATTTTGGGTTTGGGATGAGAATGGTGTTGATAATGCAGTAATGAGTTTAGTTGTTGCTCAGCAGTCAAGGCCTTTTCTGCTTCTTATGTTGCTCTGCCAGCCAGCGGCTGGAGGTGCACAAAAAGTTAGGAGAGGACACAGCTGGGACAGCCTGGCCCCAACTGACCAAAGGGATATTCCATGCCATGTGACATCATGCTCAGCATATAAAGCTGGGGGAAGAAAAAGGAAGGGGGCGGGGGGGGAGGCATTTGGAGAAATTGAGTTTGTCTTCCCAAGTAACTATTACGCATGCTGGAGCCCTGCTGTCCTGGAGAAGGCTGAACACCTGCCTGCCCATGGGAAGTAGTGAGTGAATTCCTTGCTTTGCTTTGAGTGTGTGTGTGACTTTTGTTTCACTTATTAAACTGTCTTTATCTCAACCCATGATTTTTCTCACTTTTACTCCCCTGATTCTCTCTTCCATCCTACTGGGGAGGAGTGAGCGAGCAGCTGTGTAGTCCTGGTTGCCAGTTAGGGTCAAACCATGACAGTTACTGAACAAAGTGCAGTATTTACACCTATTTGGAAATGTTTGTCTCCTTAATACAAGCATGCTTTTAAAAGAGACTTTTGGCCTTAAGTTTTAACAGGAATTTTCTCCCATATCTTAATTGTCTATTGTTACATAAATAAAGAGAAAAAGAAATAGCAGTAGCAGTGATTATCTTTCATGTCAATATAAAATGTCTTGAAACTAAGTGGGAAGAGGAATGAGCAAAGATGTGCTTTACTGTGATCTCCCCAAAAGAGAAAACTATCGTTTCACTTCAACGGATGAAAACAGTTTTTAAAAGTTATAAAATAGGAGCTAGATGGTTTCTTATGTAGATATTATGCAATTAAACACTTATGCAGTTCTAGTTTTATCCCCTTACCTGATTACTTCACAGGCATACCACAGGGGAGAAGATGGCTGCTGCTTCTTCTTGAAGAAATGGTTATTCCAGAAAAGACTTTGAAATCAGATCATCTGCATATCTGTGCACACACATCCACTATGCATATAATCTATTTCTTTTCTCTGACACCACTTTTACACGTAGCTATTCATTCACAAAAGGCTGCACTAGATGGGTTCCAGTGTTTGATCACTTCTGGAGCATGTTAAAATCAGAAGAATTTCTTATTATACCAGGTGTAATGTAATGTACATTACATTGTAAATGTACATAACCGGTATAGTGTTCTAATTCTTTTATAAAATGCTCTCTCCTTTTCAGGACACTACTGAATTCATTAAACTCTTGTTCTCATCATCAATTATGCCATCACCTTTGGATATCTGAAATCCAGTGGCAGGGTTATCTGGTTATACTTCCTGATGGATGCCAAGCCAGCGTTCATTTGACAAGTTTATGAACTGGCATTCCAAATCTAATTCAATTCTTAAAATAGCATGGTCATTTTTGCAAAGCAAAGCAAGATCAAGTCTTACCAACCCTAAATTTGCTCCCTGCAGGGGCAGTTCAGGTGTATTCCTGATCCTGAATCTTTGTGAAGCCCCGACAATACACACAGAATCTCATGCTCCAGGTCTGGCAACATTTATTTGTCTGCACGTGGCAGGTACATCCTACATGCTGAATCCTATATGCTGAATCCTGTGCAATACTGATCTTTGCAATATTGGTCTTTGCATTCAGAAATGGGAAACAGACTTCAGATCATTACCCCTGTCATTCTGTAACAGCAGGCTATAAACAAAAAACAGACACAGGCACATCTTAACAGGATTCTAGGTATTCCTACTGATGAGCTAGGCAAGACGCATCCCAGACCATGTTTCTGCAGTGCTTTCATCTACTCCCTAGTGAAAACTCAGAGCCTTTGCTTCACATCCATTTCAACTCTACAGGATCTTAAACTAAAGCTGCAATGCCCAAAATATTGGCTTATTATTAGTTTCTAGGAGATTTAATAAAAAAAAAGAGAGAGAGAGACCTGTTGAAGTAAATCCAGACAAGGGCCACAAAGATGATCAGAGGGCTAAAATATAGTAATATGACAAGGGGTAATGGTTTTAAACTGAAAGAAGGGAGATTTAGATTAGATAGCAGGAAGAAATTCTTTACTGTGAGTGTGGTGAGACACTGGAACAGGTTGCCCAGAGAAACTGTGGATGCCCCATTCCTTGAAATGTTCAACGCCAGGTTGGACAGGACTTTGAGCAACCTGGTCTAGTGGGAAGTGTCTCTGCCCATGGCAGGGGATTGAAACTTGATGATCTTTAAGATCTCTTCCAACGTTAATCATTCTATGATTCTGATTCTATTAAACACCGCAAACATTGGATGTGCTGTTAAAAAAAATATCTTGGTTTCTCATTCCAGGCTTACTACATGGTTTGGGGTTAAAACACTGTCAGTGTCTATTGGCACCAACAGGTATCAATAAGTATTGATATCTATTGATACCAAAAGATATTGATACTTATTGGAAGGCATCAATGTCTATCAGCACCTATGGGTACCAATACTGACAACTATTAACAACTATCTGCAGGCAATGTCATTGTTAATGCCTGTGGCTCCATCTCAGATATTTTTGACCCATGTAGTCCTGGCTCTGTTTAAACTGTAAGTCTTAACTAAAGTCTCAAAAAATAATAGCATTTATTTTTTTAATAAGAGTTAATAATTCAACTCTTATTACGGAATGCAGCTGTTTATCTAATGAATACACTTTCTTAAAAATAAAAATAATAAAAAAACCCAATGATAATTATTATAAGAATCACAATTTTTATTGAACAAGGATCTTGGTTACATTCAAAGATACATGAAGGCATAATCAGACATGTGAAGGGCACCACTGTGTACCAGGGCTCTACAACATGGGTTACCAAAAAAGCAACCAATAGGATGAGCTATTGTAAGTGACCTGTTAATGTAGAGTTTATCCTTCAGGAAAGAAAGGAACTGTACTAACATACCACAAAAGAGTAACTGAAAATACAAAAGAAAAACTGTGGCAATTTTGTTCTTTTCTCCTCTCTACAAAATATCTGTTAAAAACAAAACCAACAACAACGTGAACAACAGCCAAAAGAAACCCAAAAAAACTATGCAGTCCCAGGAAAATTCTTGTGAAATTTTGTGATGCTTTGATCATCTCCACACTACAATTGGTGTTTTTTTAAGAAGAAGTGCCTAGTGATATTAGTGAAGAAAAATAGTTTTTTGAGGCAAGCTGCTTTCCTTCAGCAGCATTGTGTGCTGGTTCTTTCAGAGCACTCACGTCCTCTTCTCACTTCAGATTGAAGGGAGTCATTTATTTCATTGTACATGGCTCTCTCCCGCCCTCCTCACTTCCTCCTTTGCCCTTTATTATATTGAGCTACTCTCTGTATATTTCTATTTAACAGCCATAAGAAAGCCTCGATTTTCTCCTTTAATACGCCTGCCTGTTGTGAGAGCTGGACGGGGCAAACCAGCTCCCCGGGAGCCACCTGCTGCACGAGAAACCAAGCAGGAGGAGGCCAACCTTTAAACCACAGAATGAGTCTGAGTGAAACCACCACTTGGGGCTTCGCAGCGTTGCCACCCTGCCGAAGCACAGCGGGTCCACTCTAAATTTGGCAGCAAAGTCTACTAGAAGGTCAGCGCGCTCTTGCTATGCGTTCATTCTCTGCATTGTCTTCCTATAGAAATCACCTGTATTATACCTTGAAATAACTGATGTCACTGTGCTTCAGTCTAGCTACATCTATAGAGTGCATTTGCTATAGAAGAATAAGAGTCTACCATATCAGGCTCTTGGCTCTTGTGAGCTAATTTACCTTAGCTTCAAACAGCTGTAAGCCAAATTAAAGCTGTGTTACGGTAGAACGGCCCTCACGTCTGAATATCTTTGAGTGAGAACAGAGCAATGTGAATTCTGTCTTTTAACAACGGCTGTCTGAAAGAAACCTGCTTCTCCCTGCATTAATCACTTGTACCTACTGACAGTGGCATTCAGAGTAATTAACAATTAGGAGGATTAGGAAATCTGTGAAAAAGACAATAATCCAATTTTAGATTGAGGTTTTGCAATTATAATTGCAAATGACAAGAATGTCTAAGCTGATTTCTCATTAAGGACAATTAAAATAAAACTTAAAATGGTGATAGAATATTCGGTTCCAACCCATTTTTATATTTATCTGGGTTATGTTTCAGCAAACTTTGCAAAGAGAAAATTACAAGGACATTCCTTACCAATGGTAACAGAAGACTTAGTGGGGAAAAGGCATTCAAAGTGCAACACTGAAAACATATTCTTCAGTGAAGGCAGATCAGAGATATAATGAAAAAATATCACAGTAATGTTTTTCTTTTGATTGCAAGTTTTTAATGCTTCAAGCAGAATGAAAGCAAAACTAAAGTTATTTTGTAAATATCCTAAATGGTAATTCCTCATTCTCATTGACAAAACATTAGAAATGCTTGTGAGAGAAGAGGTTGCTGCATTTTGTCACCAGCACTATTCAATTAATTTTAGTGATTATTTTTTAACCCCTTTCTTTTTTAACAAAGTGAGTTGAACATTTACATTTATATATCTGCATGCATTTGAATAACTGTGTCTCATAATTTGCATTTCTACCTGTGTTTGCTGTAGTGGGAAAAATGCAAGCACAGATATATAAAACCCTCACCAGCTGTATCAGGGGAAAAATAAGCAGATTTCCCATATAAAACCACAGGGGTCTGCATTAGCTGAAATGAGTGTGTATAAACAACTATGTAACACGCTTGCCTGCATCCTACATACAATTTTTATGCTATATGCACGTTTACCATTAAACTTGTGCCAAACTGTGCTACAGATTGATGGCTTTTTAAATTTAAAAAGTCAACTTTATACCTGAATTTACTGACTCTGGAAATGGCAGGAGGGTATGAGAGAGAAAAAGAGAGCAGCCCAGTACCTTGAAGTGCTGAATCCCTCCTATGAACTTCTGTATGATCATGGTAGGACCCAGTGGCATGTTGGTATTGATGTACGAGTCTTAACGGGCTGGAATTGAAACTGAAGAGGGAAATTGGAAACATTAATACAGCTCAGAGCTTGGTCTGAGCCCTGAACTCCAAAGCATGGCCCATGTTTCCCAAAAGAACAGAGACATTAGGCATCTAAACTCTTCTGAACCCTCAGTTTTAGAGCTTCTTGTCGTGAAATTACAGAATCACAGAATCTTAGTGGTTGGAAGGGACCTTTGAGATCATCAAGTCCAACCACATTAAAAAACAAAACAAAAACAAACAAACAAACAAACAAAAAAAACCACACACACACACAAAAAAAAAAAAACCAACCCCAAAAAAACCCCAACAAACCCAGAAAACCCAGAAAAACCACACACAAAAAGAGTACCCACCAACTAAACCCCACACTCCACCACAGACCAACAATCCCGGGCACTAGAGCATGCCCTGAAGAGCCATGTCTACACGTTTCTTAAATACCTCCAGGGATGGTGACTCCACCACCTCCCTGGGCAGGCTGTTCCAGTGCCTGACCACTCTTTCAGTAAAGTAATTCTTCCTAATATCTAATCTAAATCTCCCTTGTCGCAGCTTCATACCATTCCCTCTGGTCCTGTCATTATTCCCTTGGGAGAAGAGGCCAACACCTGCCTCTCTACAGTTTCCTTTCAGGTAGTTGTAGAGGGCAATGAGGTTTCCCCT